>JAOEHY010036070.1:0-80274 GCA_025447955.1 Psilopsiagon aurifrons
AGGAAAGGAAAGGAAAGGAAAGGAAAGGAAAGGAAAGGAAAGGAAAGGAAAGGAAAGGAAAGGAAAGGAAAGGGAAAAGTCAAAAAAAAAAAAAAAAAGAGAAAAGAGAAAGAAAAGAGAAAAGGAAAGAAAAGAGGGTGAGGAGTGGAGATTGTTGCATTGCATGGATACTATTAATAGATGCAAGAAAACCTCATTAGAACATTTAATCTTTATGCAACTGCAGGATTATCAAACTAAATAATTCTCTGAGTAGCAAGTTTTGAGGCTAAGAGTCTAGAAAATATCTTTCGGTCACGCTAACAGTTCTTAGGAAAAAGACCTGAATAAAACTAAAGCCACTTCTTTCCTTTTCAATGTAAACCCATAGGCAACCTAGCAATACATGTACAATGAAAAACAGTTACAAAGGTACTGGATTTTATGTTGTAACAATGCGAGGCAGACGTCAATGCAATCCCTTGCCTCCATACAGAAGAACAGTCTTCAGTAGGATCAGCTTATAAACTGCATTTTTAAAATGACTGAAAATACAGGCTCACACTATAGCTCCTCAGACTCAAATAGACAGAGACTGTTCTTTAAAGTCCTTCTCAGATAGGAATCAAAAATTAATATTATTAGACAATAACATTTGACAGCAAATGCATTGTGAGAGATCCAAAGCACATTTAGTACTTAGGAGGTTAAAGACTCAGCTGTAGTGCTAGTTGATGAAAAAGTAGGATTAAGGCTTTAGTATGAGTCTTGACATGATCATGTTGTCTGCCTGCTGTCTTAAGCTTCGAAAAACAGCTGGGATCATCTTCTTATAAGCTCCAACTCAAAGATGTTTAAGCAGTTCCAAATCCAATTAAAGAGAGGTAAATATAAGGAAGGGCCCTACTGAGCCCAATCATCTTATTTTTTTAATGAAAACCAGCATAATTGCAGGTTACACAACTCCTTAATCTCACTTTAAACCTAGCAGACTGCTGCCTTACAGTGCACATGGCAAGCCCGCCCAGTTAACCCAAGCATTCTGTATTGGTGTGCTTAATTTCCAATCATTATCCTTCGTTATCTTACTTGTAATCCTAAAAGCCTATGATTGTGTCCAGATATTTGGCAAGGATTGTACCTGGATATACAGGGATTCCTCTTGTAAGAGTAATGGATTAATTGGATAGTACTGTATGACTAGTAGATAGTTTGCAGTGAAACTGCTGTGCAGTTCTTAATTTGTGAAGTCCACTTCCTTCTTCTTCTGTCCCTGTCCTTTAAACAAATTGCCTTTTTGAACATTAGCAGTGCTGAGGTAGTAAGCTATCTATTCTCACCACTAACATGGCAGTACTAGGGAAATAACACTGCCCTACAGAGTAGGATGCAAACTGAAATCCTCTTCACAAAAATTAACAGAAAATAAGGAAATCCTTTTTTTTTTTTTTCCAGAGGGAACTGCATGTTCAATATAAAACTGGCTATCTCATGTGCATCACCCAATCATAGTGTTATTACTTAAAGGCTTAGAGAATTGGGCCACTTATTTTCTACGCAGTGAAGAGATTTTTGAGGTGTGCATATGTGATCAGATTGTGTCAAGGTATGTATATTTAAATGCTTACAGCTAATACCATGAAAGCAAAAATCCACATACGTAATCCTTCTACTTTGTTCTATAAATACGCACAAAGACATTTTCCAAGGATGTAAAAGCAAAATCTCATCAGGGACTACTTCAAATACAGGCTCCTCATGTCTGCAAGAGTAAGAAGGAAATTTAAATGATCACTGAAGGAAATTTAAATGAGCGAACTGTTTGCAGTAGCAGTGTTACATTATGCATGATTCTTGGCTGCAGAGGATTTAATTAATGATTTCTAGTTACATGGTTAAGATCTGCAGTGAACTCATGTTTGTGGAAGCAAACCAGCATCTGAAAAATTCATATCATTTTGTGCTTTTTCTCAAACACCACCTACTAGGAGTTGTCATCCGTTTTTTGTGTAGGTAGAAATCTATTTTGTATATATTGACAATGATTCTGGGCTGTGTTACAGGAGCATGAATCTAGGTTAACATGAAGGCAGCTACTCTACTCATGCAATTGAGAACAAATCCTAGACTTTGCTACTATGTGAATTAATAAAGCAATATTTGTTAACGTGTGAGTATCAGGAAGGTGCATTGTTGAATTGACGGATGATACATAATTATACTGCTAATGAATGTGGACCATTTGTTTCAGTTACCATAAAACAGACACAGGTTTAAGAAACACACTTTAAGCTGCAAAGGATATGTCTCCAGATAATGAAGGTAGCATTCCCTCAAATAAGAAGACAAACAGAGAGCTGTGAAGTACTTAACAGATAAAAGATGTCCCCTGTCTAATGCTCACCTTCACTTCCCTATGCTGAACTTTATTCTTCATGCCATCAGCAAGATGTATCGGTGAGCAAACAAAAGAGCCTGGATCCCCCACTTTGAGACAGGTAATAAACAGGTAAGACAGACACTGCAGGGATTTTGAAAAAGACAGGCATCTAAGGAGGTGACCCACAAGCGTACCTGTGGTTCAGAGGCCATTTGAAACCACATGTGCGAGGAACTAAAAAGAATGGTTCAAAAAATGCAGATGATCTGCTGTTGATAGGTAAGATATGGTATAAGACCACATACTTACTGGAGTTAAGCATTATGGGGGAGATTAAGAGCCAAAGGGAAACAAGTGTGAGCTCTTACACACTTTTTTTGCTGCATTCAAGTGCTACATGAGGGTGTGAGGCAGAAACAATCTAGATGAAGAAGAAGCAGGATTTTTTAAAATGTTAATTCTTTGCACTTTGCTTAAGTATGGTTGGTAACAGGAACATGCTGCTCAGTGCTGCCCAACTTAAAAGACTTCAGCCAGTTTTGGTACTGCCCCACTTTGCCCACAGTGCTTGAGTCTTTAGTGGTGTGAGGTTTCTTTTGCTTTTACTAAAAGTTAATGTTTTCATATTATCACTTTGCTGTAAGAACCGGGACATTCAGAAAATAAACATGAAAGGTTTGATAAGATTTGCCATAAAATCATGAAGACTGGTAAAACATCATTACATGCACTGGCTCTATTATTGTGGTAGCCGAGTCACTGGTTAGAATTAGATATTTTGTTGATGTAAAAGCATTAGTTTCTTGTTAATTCTGAAAGCAAAAATTTCTATTGCTCTTTGCAATATACCTAGTCAAAAATATCTGGAATATCTTTATTTAGGTATTCTGAAAACTACCTGTTTCAGGGTGTTGTTTATTTGTGTACATTTATGTTTCAATTCACACTTAGAAAAGTTAGGCATACACTGACTATTTGGAAATGAGCCTGTCCCCAACAAGAAATTCCATATGGAAGTGTTCCACCTGCCTCCTGCAGGTACTTCAAGTTGTATTACTGGTATTCTTCCTTTTACTGGTTGATTTGCTTATGTTCCTATATGCTTTCAACTACCAGCTTGTCTGCACAATCAGAGGTGAATCTAGGGACAGTCATATATATCCCTTCATATATATATGTATATATAACCATACATATCCCTTTATATAATGGAAGGATAAAAACAAATTTATATATTTATTTGTTACATATGGAAGGATAGAAACAAATTTAGTGTTTCAGGAAACAAAACTGCCACTTCAAGCGATCACTAAAGGTTGCACTCCAGCTTGTAAGATGAGTGAAGTGGAAATGCCAAAAAGGCTCCTGCACATAAAAGGTACAAACGTGCAGCAGGACCTTGACTGCAGTTTCAAAAACACAGTGCAAAGGCTGCAGCATAATTAACAGAGAACACAGCATTCCTGTAAAAGAAATCACAGAATGCTCACTCTGCTCAGGGCACCGAGTTCATCTCTGTGTTAACTAGGTGCACTTTTAAACAAAGCAATAGAGCTGCTCTTGATTTACCACAAAATGAGTTTGGCCAAGGTGGTTGAGATGAAGCAAGCAGTACAGAAATGCTAATGGATATGTAAAAATGACTAGAACAGATGATGTACACTAAAATGACTTTCCATAACTGTGTTCAAGAGCAGGAGACAAGTGCACTTCCACCAGAATATAACTGGCACTCTGGAATCTGCCTAAGCTTTTCCAAAATAACCCAATAAACACTCAGCTCCAAAATAACAATTCAACCTTACTAGTGCAATGATGACACTACACAGCTGTAGCACAGCAGTATATGTGATTTCAATAATTAAATGCACAAAGCCACCAAAGCTCATAGGCACCCCAGTTCTTGCACATCCCTTGTCACAGTCAAATGACAAATACAGGTGAGCTTCTAGCTGTAAACTGCTCCACGGCCTGATGCTTTTTCCAGAGGGGAATAACCTACCTCTGCCACTTCACACCTTTACAGAACTGCAAGAATTCTTGGGGCAGTATATGAAAGAATATCTACAGTACATGTGGCCTATAGGACATCAAGCGCATACAAACAAATCTGCTGATTGTGTGTCTTGGTATTAGTAGGCATTTAGTACCCAGAGCTTGTTAACTAATTTAGAGACATTCTTTGTTCCTAGGAAAACCTGAAAGGCTAAAGAATAGATTGAAATTACTATGCCAATGCGAAGAGTTAAACTCAAGTTTAGAATATTGGGATCACAACACTCTATTACCATATTGTATTATTATAAAACATATTTACTATATCTGACACTTTTATAGTTACATTCACAGCTGCCACTTCAGGCTCCATTCCAAGGAAATCACTCAGTCATTCAGAGCTAAAGGAAAGTGAAAACGTGGCTTAGAAGAACCAACCACTTGTTTTGTTTTAGTTCATGAAGACAGCTATTGAGTGCAAATGAACAGTCAGGGCTCACTTTCCTTGTTCTTGTATTTTTTACTCTTCCAATGCCACCCACTGAAGAGCAGATTTTTTTTTAAACCAGTGTCCTTGTGACTGCACACTCCTTTGGATGTATATTCATGTTCTTCTTACTTGAAGTTTCACTTAACTCTCAATGTAAAGACAATAGATTGTCCTTTTTCTTTGTACATTAAATTCTAGCACTTAACCCTCCTTAATAATAGGAATAATGATGGATACCTGTAAAGACATGTCAAACTCTAAGCAGTTAAATGCTTGTTAGAAAGATAAAACTTTTTTCACTAATCTACTTTGTATTGTTTTCTATTCATTTTTCTTCTCATTTAATTCTGCAAATTGTTTTTGACTTCAAAGTAACAGTCTTGGTTTCTTACACCTACAGCAATGGCATGCCATTCTCCACATTTCCAACCTAAATTTTACCATCTTTGAAATCCTTTTATGTACTCTGAAATGGATCCCTGATCTCAGCTGTATACACACCTTCTGCTAAGTATCTTTCATAGACATGCAATATTTATACTATGTGAATGGAGAATGATAAATGCCTTTTTTCACTTTATAAAGGACACTGGGAATATGTGCTAAGGTATTTTGCAAGTGTTAAAATAGGTGTTTCTCAAACTCTCACATATGGTGACTATTTATTTTACCGTGCTTATAACAGAATTTGTGTAATAACAAAGGCCTGGGGTTACCTCACAGGTAACAATAAACAGAGATGTCCCTAAAACATAAAAAAAAAAAAAAAAAAAAATACAGAGAAATCCCAAAACAGCTCATCTATACTAGAAACAGGTTACTTCTTTGGGAGCATAGTGTGTGCTTAAAAGCAAACAAAATTACAGAATAACTGCAAGACACAGATAGTACTTATGAATAAGAGAAACTCTGTACATCAAACTCAGCACAGGACTAAGTACTACACCGTAGTGTCAACATTTTGCTAACGTCTGACAGCTTTGTTGAATCTTCAGTTTAGAACAAACCAAACCAAATTGCCCCAAAATATGTGTGATAGGACAGCTAAAAAGAGTACAAGACTTTATTAAATCTAAGAAATTTGCTAAAAGGACTCTTACACTTTGAAGAAAACACCTCATTCCTACCAAACATTATGTACACCTTGACATCTTACCAGCACACAATTATTTTTCTCAGCTAGTGGAAATACCAGAAGAGAACAGCTGATAACCTTACTGAATACTGAATTATGACAGAGTGGCATGTACAAAGACAACCAACTACAGGAATTAGAAACACTAAATATAAAGTATTCAAAACAATTTGAGTATCTATGAATACACGTTCTTTCTTTTTTTACATAACTTTAATTTCATGGCTGCTTGTTTAAAGTACTCCTCTTATTTATACATATATGGTTGGTTATATTTCAAATATGTATATATTCCACTACTTAAAGAATATGCATTTTACAGCAATATTTAACATGCCATAAATTTAGTATAATATTAGTAGAAGAAATCCATCTCTATGAAAGTTGTATATTCACAGTGTATTGTTGAAGTATATATTGCATTAATACTTCACTGTGCTTATAAATGTTAATATAGGTTATTTGTTTATTACTACATCAAGGTTATTCATCATATGCAGTGTCAGAAAGCACAAGCTGACATCTCATATTGTCTGCTACAAGGGCAAGACCAATGTGACCTTTGGCTCCTTCTTTTAAAAAGGATGAAATCATTCCAGAGGAATAATGCTGCACTGCCTGCACGGGTCCCTTTAAGAATCAATCTGAAATTTATGGTTACCTATTTCCCATACTGTAGTATGACTTGTTAAAATCTGATGGCTAATTTTCTTTTCAAAGTTTAGTGTTCAAAAATTCCAAAAACCTTTTTCCTATTGTCATATGATTTCTGCCTTCTATTTATTGACCATAGAATGAAAACATCAAATTACCAGTTCTTTATTAATTGTGCCAGGCTCTTCTTGATACTCTCTGGGACTGAAATCATGCTGCCAAGTGATACCTAGATCAAGATTGAATTTGTAATCACATTTCTTTTCATTCCAGAATCTGTTACAATCTCCAAGAAAATTGTCTTCATGTTTATTGGCTTTTCTTGCTTTACAGTTCTTCCAAGTTCTCCTATATTCAGCTACTACATGTGTGCAGCTGAAGGGGGAAACGTATTTTGGTTACTACTGAAAATATGTTGAATATTTATATTGCGCAAGTAGTGAAAAGGAATTTATTCAAAAGAATGGGATTGGTAAAAATGGTAGGTCATCTGTTAACTATGGAGCTCTGCCTTTAGCTGTCCCAGTACCACAGTGGTGGTAGATGCACAATTTGAAGCAAAAATAGATAAGAAGCTACACACGCTCTTTCAGAAAGATGATAAAGTACACGTGGTCTTGAAGCATATGTGCATTTCTACAGGCAACTCTTTGAACTTCATCAAACCCAAAGTGAGTACATTTTTAGAGAGAGAGGGATGAGATTCACATGAATTGGTAATTATATTATCTGCGCATGATACTGATTTCACTATAAAATTCAGCCAAGGAGAATGCAGTATTCTTTGACCTAGCTGATAAAAGGTCAGAAAGCAATTTTGAATAATAAATGAGACCTGCCGACCTCATGACCCAAGTCTGGCAGGGTCAGCAGCAGCCCTCTCACCAGATGCTGATGGCAGATATACAGACACAGACAGCTCAACTAATGAGCTTCCTGGATAAGGGTTTTAGATCCAGTGACATTTAACTGCTATGTAGCACATAATATAAACTTGCAAATATCTGTGCTGCAAAAAGCTAAAGTGATATTTACAGTGAGGTGTAATATGACATGCTCTGCAATCTGTACTACAGCGATTATTTTACTACCTTTCCTTGGTGGTCTTCAAGCACCAAATATAATACCTGAATAATATTTCTCTAAGGACTTTTCACGTGTAAAGGGTTCCCAGTCAGCGGATGCACTTTGAAGAGATGCACTTTGATAGTGCATTTCTTTGGCACCTCATTTAGTACAAATCAACAAAAATTTCCTTTAAGGTAAGTTTAAATTTATTTCCTTTAAATTCAACCTAATCTATTGCTTCCCCAGTGAGTAAAAGACAAGCCTAGAACATGCAAGCCAAGAAGAATTTTCTCCTGATCATTTCATCAACAACTCCATTCAGAAACAGTTACAAAGTAGATGGCTCATGAAGAACAGATGGCAGTAAACTAGAATTCATTCTCTCACTCACTGTTAGATTTCACTGTACAAGCAGCCTAGGGTCACTACTGCATTCCAGACCTTGGAAATGCTAAGATTTGACTTCACCCTGGCTGCTGGGTCTGATCTCCACAACCTGCTGTCTCATCCCACAAGTATGAATTTGTAGTAGTGTATCTACACACTTGCTTACATTCTGCATGAATTAGCAATGTAAGGCCAAATGTCTAAATACCCTTGTTGGAGAGTTTTTGCGATGCAATTTGTAAAGAAAGAGAACTGCTTGGATTCTTCTGAGGCCTCAATACTTCACCATGAGTGCAATTTGTTACAGTAACTACAAAAGCTATAGTAGCTTTTCTATGTCTTTTTAAAGTCACCATAATTACTTCCAGAAAGGACACATTAAAACACTATAGAAAAGTTACTGTGCTCTACTCTATTCTGTATTACTTTGCATGGGCCAATTTTAACTTACACAGCAACTGGTATGTAAGAACTCTGAAACTTTCAATATTTGGTGGAGCTGGAGAAAAAATGCTGCCCCATTTCACTGAAGGAAAATCTGAGGAACTAAATGTAATGAAGAAACGTTTCCTTTAAACTACTCAAAGCTTCTGCCTTTCAGTTTAACTTCATGCCTGCATGCTCTTGAATCATGAGAAAGGATACAGAAAAGTAGCTGGTTTGCTTTTGCCAAGCTATCTATGATTCTGTATACTCCTACAAGATTATTTTCTATTTATCTCCTCTTTAAATTAACCAGCTTTTAAAATTACACTTATATAGAGCCTGTCAATTTTCCTTGTCTATCTTTAAGTTCTCCTCTATTTATGCTGCATCTCTTCAGAGTCAACAGAAGATAACCTCCCCAAAAGGACCCGATATCAATGTACATAACTTTGTAATATTTGCAGTGTTATTCACATTCTTTCTATACCTTCATAGTGTACCAGCTCTTCTGAAAGCCACTGTACAACTTTTGACTGAAATGTTACCCCTGACATTTATAGACAGAATTTACCTCCATTGTGGTGACTGGCATACCACTAGGGAGAGAGCATCTGTATCCTTCTGATCCAGGGGCTGCCTGGAGCCATTTAGATCTTTTTAATCAGTGTTGATTAAGGCAAGTCAGACAACTACTCTCAAATTTATCACTACCTCTAAACACCTTGTAGCAGCCAATACCTAGGGTAGCTAGAGCAAGGGATTGTCTTGACCACACATCCTCCCTTTGCACTTGCACGGACTTTGCAAGGGGAATTACACACTGTCTCTACATAATCTATCCCAATTTTTCACTGACTCAAGTGTGTGCCCAGAATACAATTTTGGAACTTCAGTACTGTGTTGTAGATACCAATTAAACTCATTGTTAGTGAGCCCAGCTTCTAAATCTTAGTGCATTCATTTAGGGAACCAGTAATAGCAACCAGCTCCTGCACTCTCGGCCTGCCTGCAATTGAAATAAAAATTGATTATAAATAGATTAGATTACAAAAGTTGCTCAGAAATCTGCTTGCAGCTTCGCTTCATGTGTTTAATGCAGCAGTATCCTCTAAAGGGGAAAGAATTTCTTACTGCAGCCACTGCATCAGTAAAATATACTTAGTCTTGCTGCTTTGACTTCTGTCTTGCTGCTAGATAATACATGTATTTTTTTGCAAGTCTGCTAGATTTCCTTAAAAAACCCATTACACTCACTCTGCTTTATGATCAATGTGAGCTCTATAGCAGGAAACCAGTACCTAATATACAGTTCTGCTCCTAAAAATTCAACCCCTATGCTGCTCCCCCCTCCCAAACAGTGCCTTGGTACTCAAAGGCACATCTCTCTTCAAGAAGGAATATATCTGTGATCTTCGGAAAATATCACAAAAAGAGAAAAAAATAAAGTGCCAAATTATTTTTTTTATGGCTGCCCTATTTTATAGCTACAAGAGTACAAGTCATTTTAGAAGTCAACAAAGACTTGTTCACAATAGCTTCATATCCATTTTCCCCCGACAAGACCCTGCAAGGCTGGACACCACCAGAAGCTGCTGCCTAGCAGACTAAATCATCTATTGCATAAATCAGCTAGGTTTATGTTAATTGTTTACTGGTTAAACAATGTGAAGCAGAACTGTACAGTCTAGAATTAGATTTACAGGTTTGAGATACATCTCTTAAACAAGATCTGAAAAGGCTTTAATTGGAGAGTGAGAGAGAGGAGGAGCTCAGGATATTTGTCTAGTGGGAATGCCTATAAGCAGAAATTCTATTTTCCTTTGCTCAGCAAGAGCCAAAAATGCATGCTGCAGAGTGGATCTCTCTGTGGGCTTACAAAGTAGAAGTATGGCAAGGAGAAGCCCGGAAGAAATAACTCTGTTACAGAAAATCATCCCAGATAGGTCCAACACACTAAATTCATTAAACGCATCTCCTAGGTGTGCTCTGATGTACCCTCTGCTCCTGTGCCAGTTTAGTGACAACTAATGCATGGGGGGCTGCTGTTTTCCACCACTTGTCCTGTTTTTCGTGCTGTACAACCACTCCATCTTAACTTTTGCTCTGCATATTTATGCAGACAATATGTATTTCTTCCTACACCCACCAGAGGATCCATTTTTAGTATTACCTCCATGCCCTAAATGAGAAATGTGCAAATTAGTACCATCCACAAAAATCAACACGCTTTCCAGAGTGTACAATATTTATTCTTCTTGACCTGGAATAGAGTATTCCCAAAAGCAATTAACATACCTTCTGCCCTCTCTTCTTCTCTTACTAAAATGACTACAGAGAAAAGTAGAAAACTAGTTCTCCATTTTGGTATGTTTTAACTAGCTTTGTTCCAAACTGAAGTATCAGTCACCAGTTATTAGCAAATTGTGCTTTATAGGAGCCACCCTGATACATCCCAGAACAGTTTCTGCTATCTGTGGCTTTCACTTTCTGTTAAGAAATCATTTCTTATGCCATTATTTCCCTGAAGAGATTGATTTATTGTGATGCTAAATGCAAACTACAGTTTTGCAAGTTGCATCAACTAAGGAGCTGAGAATTTTCTCAGTAGAACTTGCACATTATTACAGTGATAAACATACTACAATCATTTATTTTTTTTATTAAAGGAACAGTTTCTCTGCATATAAGCTCTAAGATGCCAAACAACCCAAAACATGGAGCTCTAACTTACATTCCTTATTAGAACTTCAATTTACTACAACATATTTACATGCTTTTTTTGTCAAGAATCATCATCCTTTCTCAATCATAAACTGCATTTAATTTCAGCCTTCTGAGATTTGTAAGACTAAAGGCTAAAAATGTACGAGCTACGCAACTGCCTGTGGAGTTTGTGGTCAACTACAAAAACTCTTCTGCCTCCCCATATTTTACATATTTGTCTCCACATCCAACGTTTAACTCTGACCAACCTTGAAGTCCTTTTTATGGTGTATCAGGAGTGAAGTTCATTTGCAGACAGCTGCAATGAGTTTCCTCACCCTGCCCTGCTATTGACCTACAACCTGGTCTAAAAGAACCACCTTCTTTCAGAGTGAGAAGTTATTCATTTGCTGTAATAGCTCTATTTTGGGCCTCCTCAGCAAAAACAGACAATTGTGCCCAAATAGCATGAGGTTGTGTGACACCAGCTCTGTTTTATATATACAGAAAAAAACCCCACAAAAACGTTTCACTTAAGACTGGATCACAAATGAGAGGCAAAAAAAAAAAAATAAATCAGATTTAAGAATTGCCTTAATATGTACTCTGCTATAAAAGAAAGTATTAGAAATTTATACTTCTTGTTCATACAGGTTCACTGTATTCTTTATACTATGCAGCTTTTTCACTGTGTAAAATCTAGTTTTCTAGCAGTCCACTGTATGCAGGGCAGCCTTCAAAAGTTACCATTGCCAGAGAATAAATGAAAAAAGGGAGAACCAGGCACTACAGAATAATAATTGGAAATAAATAAAACGTTTCTGATGAAAACAATTAGTCACAAGCATTACAAGTTGAAATTCAGTTCAGTGTTAAAGAGACAGTTTAGAAGCACATGGTACATTTATCACAGCTCCACAGACAAGTTATTGAGCTGTCTGTGAAAAACAGAGCCAAACAGGAAAGCTTTCAGCAGAAAGCAGTGGTTGAGGTCCTTGATTGATAGAGTTAGATGATGCAAAGCTGTCTGATGGCCTTTCTGCAAAATAAAGTGAAGGAACTCAAGGTCTTTCATGACGATCTCTGACCACAGATGAACAGCTACTTTATTACAGCACAGATTGAGGTTACACCTTAGTCCATATTCTGCCACTTTTGGATGCACACGGTTAACTTTACCAACAATCCACTGTGTTTAACATAAGTGTCTGCCATCTTTACAGCATTTAAAAAGGGACAGCAGATTGCAGTAGTCAAAAGCTTCGCCTCTTTTCTGTTTAACTGTGATAACTGGAAAATAATCAGTTTTAACACAGGCTTCTTATTGCAATGATAGGGCTGATTATTCAGGGAGAAGTGCCTCAGTTAAAAGATAGAGAAAAATCCCCGTTGTGTGTCACAGCCACAATCTACCTGCTGCTCCTCTTCCCTCAGAAATGAAATTATTTCATGTCCCAAAATGTAAACTCTCTTTCTAAAGACCTAGGTGTGGTTGCATTCTTCACTGACATGATGCCACTGATTTAAACCTGAGTATTTTTGCACTGCATTTGCTTTTAGCAGAAATGGAATGCTTATCTCCATGCTTGAGATATCGAGGAAACATTCCTTTTAAGCAAAAGAGCCAACACTGCCTGACCAATATGAAGTGTTTTCAGTTGCCTAAACTATCCTGCCTTTTGGAGCAACTACTAAATTCAGGTGGAAGCACTGACTTCTCTTTGGGTGAGGAATTTGGGATACTTTATTCAGATTTTTAATGATATTTAGCTGCCTGTGATTCACACTGGTTGAGGCTGTTCTGCTTTTTTAGTTTGGAAGTCTCAACTCAGAGCCAAATGCTATGACCCCAGTCACTTCCAGACTTCTTACATGTAGGGCACGGATTCTCCCATTCCAGCCCATCTATGCCACTATTCTCACATAAATGCTGTGGTCTATGTTTGCTTCACATTATTAAGATCAACACATGGGCTTGAGCCCCATGTTATTCTCCAATATTAACACAAGTACAGGAAACTTTTTTTGGCTGCTTAAGTACCTAAACTCTGGTTCACAGGGGTTCTGGCCCTCCTTTTCTCCACAAACTTCCCTCTGGATACCTCAATGCAGCTTTAGGTGCTGGCTTTAAATTCTAAAGGATACCTTCAAATTAAGATGACCACAATAGGTGGAAAAAAGAAAAGATGTGAGGGCTATAACTGTTTATTCTGTAAACATTTCCACACTGACTGACACTTCTGATCTGAATTATTTTAGTCTTGTGCATTTTATATTTGAAGTGCTTTCATTTATCCTTGCATCCATTTGTATACTTCAGTTTGTGTTACCCTTTCAGCTCTAGTGCTCCAGTGTGAGCACAAGGGTTTAAGTGGGAGCATCCTCTTACCAGAATGAATTACACTAAAGTCCAGTATCTCTACCCAGAAGGTGTCTCCATAAGCAACTGAAGTGTCAGCGACTACAAAAAACACAGCTCTAACATGGACAAGTTCATGTATTCAGTCAATGTCTAAAAGAATTAAACTTTTAACCTTTTTGTTCTGCAGCTAAGTGATGAGCTTAACTAACACCAACATACTTCCTTACTACTTCTTTGACAGCCTTGTTTTTAAGTCAGTGTTGATCACTGCTTCCCAAACTCTCTTCCTCAGAATAGCTTTTTCTTTTCATTACCTTAGTTTAATATTTGCTTTAGAGGCTGCTGCCTAAATTGTCTCTGGTTATGGAATTCAGCGTCACAGCTATAAAAGGACTGACAAGAGGAAACCTGTTTTGAAATTCTGACTTCGCAGTGGCTAGTTTTCAAGTACTTTCAAAACTATTTTTACTAGCACTTCTCACCAAATGCACACTTAAAATGTGAAAAACGTATTAATTTTGGTGTTAGGCCACAGTCACCTAACAGTAACAATAAAACAGTGAAACCAATAACTGATCAAGTAAAGCAATGAAATTAAGACTAAAAAAATCCCCAATCTCAATGAATCAATGAAATTGAGATTAAAAAAAACCCAGCAGAATAACTGCTAGTATTTAGTGTTCAAAGTAGAGTCTGGTACTTTAGGAAAACATTCTATGATTCTATGAGTTATTTAATGAAAGTACATTAATTAATCCATTAATGCAAGTAGATATCACTTTTACTTAGAAAAGGAGTACACAAAAGCGTGTTCATTACTGACAGGCTGTATGAGCATCGTACAGAGTTCGCATTCACAGACCTACCTAGCTCCTTTTCCATGGCTGACGTGGTATATACTTTGGCCTATGTACTCAGATTTCAACAACAAAAAATTACCCTTTTTTAAAATAAACACCAGTAGCACTTTTAAATTATAACATTTTAAACACCTCATGATATTATTTAGTTGGATTTATCGTGACTGATGGTGTACATGCTGCAGGTCTTGCAGGATTTTTATGCAAAATGAGATTTAGAATATCAACTTAGGTTTTTCTTCCTGTACGTTATAAAAGACTCCTCACCATAGTACAACCTGATAAAAAGGAAGATGCTCACAATTGCTAGGTTAGATATTGGCCCAATGGAGTTGAGGAAAACTGAAAATAACATTGGCTGCTATCAGTAGAGAAAGACATTGGGAAATAAGAGATTTCTGTATTAATCTTTAAAATGATGCTGTGTGTTTCTAACCACAGAATTTTAAAACAAACTTTAAAGCATTACAATTATTTCAAAGTAACATTTCTCTCTTGTTAATATTGGGAACATTGTTTTCAAGTACTGAAGGCTTAACTAAGAGAAGGATTGCATTATTACATTTTTCTGTTGCATAAATTCAATCTCAGAATAAAAACCCTTTAAAAACAAAACACCATGTCTGGTTCATATAAATAAAGGTGTTTTAAAAACCTGTATTGACTTTTCCATGTTATTAAGCTTTTTAGATGAATCCAGTTGTTAAATGGTTGTTCTAGTAACTGGCCTGTCATCTGGAAATGTTCTTAGATTGTTTTTTTGACACAATGTCCCTGCAGAAAGTTGGGCAGTGTGACATAAAGAGCACAGGTTTGCCTATCACACTGATTACTTGATGTAATAGTAAGCAAGCTTAAGTGAACTGTGTGTCTTCAATCTTTCCAATCACTTAGGGATGGGCACCAGAGGATACCATCCATCATCCATGGCCTGAAACATATGGTGCATCAGCAATCTTAGGCTGACCTAAATGATAGTAAAAGCTGCTATGCTGTTCACAATAAGAAATTGTTGTCCACTGAATTACAGGTTTGTGATTAGATTGCTAACATGGCCAACTTGATGTATAAGTGAAGTGCCCAGGAAAGATATTCCCTAGGATCCTTTGAAGATTAATTTATACCCTTGAAATGTGCACCAATCACAAAATGAAAAAATATGTCAAGGTATTTTTCTTGTGAACAAAAAAAGCTCTGCAGTGGTAACAGCTATTAATTTATTTTTGGCAGTTTTAGCCAGCAGAGTTCAATAAACAAGGTCCTTAAAGGTTTTGTTTTTTTTTTTTTCTTTGTTTTGTTGCAAGGCTTTTACTGCTTAACTCCTAAATGCTCTGTGCATGACAATATCTTTTATAAAAGGGACAGCTTCTCCTCAGATTCCACTCTAAAATCTCATGTACAATTACAAGTATCACACGAAGACAGCTGGAAAAATACTGACATTTCTTAAAGCTGTATTATATTCCTATCTAGTTGATCTATAAATATAATACACTATTAAGTATCTATTTTTAAGATAGGTAGAAAATATATTGCAATATATCTGACCACTGATCACCAAATTATCAGTTTTTCTCCTCCATAAAGTAGATTATGCTTCTCATATTATTAATTTAACAATTTAGGAGAAAACACACCCAAATCACACAGTTAAGGTTCAAACTGCAGTATCAACTTTCCTGGGACTTGGGGAGAGGGGGCAGTGAGGGAAGGGGGTGGTTAGTACTCCTGTGTAGCCCTACCCCTTAAATCCTCTTTAGGTAACAGAACACAAATGGTGAAAGGCACATTTTAAAAGGCATGCTCAGAAAGTGAAAAAGAGCACTGCCTTGTATCTGTGATCTGTATTAGCACATAACTAAAAAAACCAGGACACGTTTCTGCTGAGCATTCAAGACCCTTCACAAAAACCAGCTTACTTCAGGCTGAAGGAAATTACACTCTTATAAGCCACGGAACTTCAGAGAAATTGTTTTGCAATTATGGCTGCTATGTACAATTATCACAAGAAGACTGAAAACAATGGTTCTCTCTGTCCTGTCCATCAGCCTGTTCCTTTTTGTGAGGTACTTTGCTGTCCCCATATGTGTGAGATAGATCTGCTTGCTATGCCTGTTATATTAGACTTTCTACTGATGCTTTTGCTTTATTTCTACCATGCTTGTCACAGATGTAAGTTCTTAACTACATACAGGTCCTATTTTACAACATTCCTAACCATGCACTAAACCATTAAATTTTATTACAGAAAAGCACAAATTTACACTCGTGGTCTTTTCTTACTATTCCTTAAAACAGTCTATTGCCAACAGTGTAATTCATATAATATACCATATATCATACCTTGACATTGATGACAATGGTCACTAGTGAAAGGGGCTCCTTTTCCAAAAAGCATATACTAATTAAATAATGAATTCTTTCCTGTAGATTGAGGACGGCCTTAATCTGCTAAGATTATCTGGGACACACCTTTTTGAAAGATCTTCCTAATTTATGTCAAAAACCTACTCTTGCCTGAAAACACAAATTAAAACCAGTGCCTGCTTAACTTACATAACAATAAAAAAAATTAGATTGTCTCTTCAGTCAAGACAAAGATATATGTTCACTCTCAGCATTAAACTCTCCAGTCTCAGGAGATGCAAAAACCTTGACAGCACTCCACTTCTGAAAGAAACAGATAATTTAGCAACAGAACATTACCGGAACATAACACTGAACAGGTATGCTTTACTTCTGTCAGATACATTTTGTTCGGTTTCTTTTTTGTTTTAAATTAACTTCTGAATCTTAAGGAAAAACAGAAGAAAAAAGCCATCCAAAATCTATCCTTATAAAAGGGTAGTAAAAGAGAAAAGAATACACAGAGCAGCTACTAATTATTCTACAGAAAGTACCTCCTGGATTCAGGACCCTACTTCACCCTCTTCACTAGGCTATCTGAGCATCTTCTAGTAGTGCAGCAGGTGATCTGACTAACATCCATCATATGAAAACAATACAGGCGCTCAGTCTTTAGCGAATTAGCAATAGGTATCTTAAATGTGACACAAGTCAAATTTTTCCAAGAGTAAGGGAAAAAAAAAAAAAATCTGCTGCTGATACATCTGAGGAAATTTATTCCCAAATTCAAAACGCACTGGAAAGGTTTCTGTAGTCATTAACACTTGGATTGCCATTTTTTTGTAAGTACAATGGAAGAACTAACAAATGATGCTGAAACAAGATAGGATACTGGGTGGATCTAACTTCGGGCCTTAAAGCGTATGCTGAAATAATAAATATGAACCAAGGACAAGAGAAGAAAATACTAAACAATCAATGTAAGTATTCAATTTCTGAATTTGGAAGTAATCTTGTGTTAGCTTGTTCTATGTACCATCCAAATTATGAAATGCTATTTCTATTAACCATGTCTATTTGCTCTGAAAAAACACTGATCGCTTTCTACAAAGCAAAATAGATTCTGGGTTACAGAAGAGATATGAAATACAAATGGATGTACTAAGACTTCTAAAAATGTGTGAAGATACAGAAGTACATACAGAGATGAACACATTCTCATCCTGAAATGTAACAGTTCTGTTGATACACTTTCTACATAGTGATGGCTATTTCTGCACCTCCAACTGGTTCAGCATTTTCTTGGTACGTTTCCTAGGCCAGAAAGGCTTCTTGAGTTATTTCTTTTTTTTTTTTTTTTTTTTTTTTCTGAGACAGATGTCTTTCTCTTTTACTAGATACTCTTCAGCACTGTTTGGTTGTGCTGCTCTGCTGAACGTTAACTAGACTCTTGTTCTATACTAATAATGAAGACTTTCAGTGTGATTTTCACAAAACATAATGGGAAAATTCCATCTTACCAAAAACTAGATTCCAATTTACTGAAAACTCTACTTGCAGTAGACTGCGAAGGGATTTCTCTCATTCTGTTGAGATTTTTTTTTGTCTTACTTGTCTTACTGCCAGATAATTGGGGATAGAGATTATTACAATGGGGATCTCCTACACGTCACCTGACCAGGAAACCAAGTAGATGATGCCCTCTATACAGACAGGTGTAGCCTCACCTTCACAAGCCCTGGTGCTCATGGGGGACTGCAACAAGCCCAATATCTACTCATGGGACAACACACCAATGCACAAGCCATCCAGAAGGTTCCTGGAATGCTTCCTTCTCCAAGCAATAAGAGGAACCAACAAGGGTTAGTTTCAACTCAACCATAAGGATTACAAATTATATGCTATTAGCAAGTCTGAACACTTGTATTTGACTGAGAACAACAACATGGGCAAGGAGAAATTCAGAATAAGAAAGAAAGATGCAACAAAGAGTGGCTCTTAAAAAAATCCCAACAAACAGTAAAAGACAGAGGAGACTAGACTTGTTGAAAAAAGCTGGGGTTATCATTTTTGGAGTATTTGTAGTTCAATCACTTCTTATCTTGAAGCCCCAACTCAGAATCAGCTTTCAGTTATTTGAAAGAGTTGCGTTATGATTTGCCTGTGCCAAAAAAATAAATGGTAGAGACTAAAATGAACCAATGCTAATTTTATGTCTGTATTAAGAACCTAAAAATAGTGTTTATTTTTAAAGATCTAAATGGGAGATATATTAGAGATTCTTCCCATTCAGTAAACACTGGAAAAAGCACAAAGAAAACCAAATTGTCCAAACTATCTTGTGCATTTGAATTTAGAATACATGTCATCCTTACTAGCTTCTTGATTTATCCTTCCTAATGTTTTGGAGGAGTCTGAGATGGCGCCTGTACAATTTGATTTTGTGTAAAAATACACACCAAATCTGATTTCTACTACATTAAGGAGTTCACTGGTAAAATATATGGCGTATGGAATGAAATAAACTGAAGTTCTAGAACGAGTCTTTAAGCTTAGTTCCTTTAGTACTTGACCACTAATATTAAAGACTACTGGATCAGACTACAGTTTTAATTGGATATGCAGGACATGATACAGTGGTATAGTTAAGCTGCAGGTTAGATGGAAAAATATAACATTGATTTGTATTCCTTTACTGGAAATATTTGTAATGTGAAACTAGGATACAATACACTCATTTTTAATGTATATTCAGTGCAGAGGAAAGCTCCTGCTGTCACAAGCTTACACGCAAAGTCTGTTCATCAAACAAATGCTAGATTAATTGGTTTGCTGTTTCACTGACTAAAATGAGATTATAGATGAATCTAATTCTCATTAATAGTGATGAAATGTTGATTACACTATTATTTCTTACACTGCTTATTGCTAATGCACACATACACACAAGATTGGCCTGCCAGACAATTTTTTAGATCAGCCTGAAGTAAATCATGTGGAAGATGAAACATACAGCAGAAGAGGGTTAAACTGGAAAAATGTGAGAGATGCCAGATTGGAAGGGATCTGAAG
Source organism: Psilopsiagon aurifrons (assembly GCA_025447955.1). Taxonomy (NCBI): domain Eukaryota; kingdom Metazoa; phylum Chordata; class Aves; order Psittaciformes; family Psittacidae; genus Psilopsiagon; species Psilopsiagon aurifrons. The sequence continues at coordinate 19,858 of JAOEHY010036070.1, forward strand.
CAAAAAGTCAAACCAGATGAAAAGTAACGACTGCAAGAAAGTAAGACTGTAGTGGTTTGTCAGCTATTGCTCTAAAACCAAAGTCTGGATATACTTCGAAGCTCAGAGACTATGTAAGAAAAGGGAGAGTTTTGATTAGTTTCATTCTAAATACACTTACTTTAATCAGACATACAGTGAGGCTCAGAAGGACATTTCAGATTAGACATTTTGGAGGATTCTTGTATGACAAGAATTCCCAAAATGTAAGGATTTCTTCCTGTTAGCATTCTCACTCATTTTAACCAAAAGCTTTGCTTACCTCCTGACAACAGTGGCCTGTTTCAGATTTCAATTTACACAAACAGGACTCTACTTTGACCTAACCAGATCAGCTCTCATTACGCTTCGTAAACAGAGTTTTGATATAATGTAGAAATGCTCCTGAAAAGAATTTAGGGTGGGCTCATGTAAGTGTAATTTCATCACTATTAAGTACAATCTACTAGTCCTGTTGCACACACTTTTTGGACAGTGCAAAATATAAGCTCTGGAGACAAACTCTAGATCTTCATATGCCAAACTGAAGACACTTAATCTCAATACCCCTGAAAAATTGAGCTAGTCTGAGAAAGCAGCAGGAAGTACTATTGGTTCCTCTAAAGCAATAAAATCTTTAGAACAGCCTGCATACGGTAAATCATCTTAGGTTACTCCAGATTTCTGCATATAAAAAGAAAAAAAAACAGTAAAATTTGTGAGTTTCACAAATAGTACATAAAAACTAAGGAAAATCCTTCACTTGCTTTGCTTTAGGATATCTGTCATAATGAATGATTTTTCTTATTCTCTCTGGTTTTCTCCCAGACAACTGAATTGTCCTTTTCTTTCATATGATTTTAATGTGCTAAGAAAGGAGCATTTTCTCTTATGCTCTTTAAAACCCATGCTGCAGGGATACATGGATTCTTAACTGCTTCTGCATTTAATGATTATTTTTCCTCTATTTCAAACAAAAAAAATCACGCACATTGCCCAAATTCACTCATTTCCTGGTTCCTACTAATCTCAAGAAGCTTTATCAACCAGAAATAGGATCAAATGCTGCTCTTGAATTTTTCAGTCAGCAACCAGCTTCCTGCTTGTGCTTCCTTTAGAGAACTGCTAAGCTTTTGTACACATTCACATTGCCATCTTTTTACCATAATTTTTTCTTCTCTCTTTTGCTAGTTTTTCCTTTCTATCCCATTCTCCTTCTCCTCTTTGGCCTTCTTTTGCTTTCAGAAATCCCCCCATGAGTCATCTGCACACCTTTTTCTGTATTTTGTTTGATTACTTGTTTCATGTTGGACACGGAACCCAGCCACAGCAAGGCAAGCAGTCTCAAAGACTGAACAAATTATCTAAATGACAAGCCCCCCCAAAACCCTCGAAACTAACACAGTAAGGAGAAATGTAAGGATATGAGAACAAATGTGCACTTCCCTGTATGTACAATGTTAAGCCTGAAATTGATTCATCAGATGTTGTTCAAGTTTTCTGGTCATGCAGTATTTCATGAGAATGGAAACAGTACAAGTCACACTAATGTGACTACAGTAACTCTGAATATCAATGCATTTTACGTCCCTAAAAGTTACCTCCCTAATAGACAGGGAACCAAGTACAAGCTGGCATTGAAATCTTGTGTAATCTTAATGCTATCAAGGGTCCAAACAGACTAGAGCTCAGTCAGGGCTGTCATTTGGGTCTTTGTTTAAATACAGACAGAATGTATATTTGGACTAATATGAAAAGGCAGTAGGTTGTAACAAAATGGCAGTATGAAGGAAAATATCAGAGACAGAACAACCCTTCTCCTTATCTGCAGCTCCTTAACAAAACCTTAATACTTTGCAGAGGCAAGAAGGTTCATTTGCTATACAGAAAGACACAAAGAATGACTTCCTAAGAGCTGACACAAAGTTGTCTACAACTGGACAGATTTCTGAAACCCAGACAATAGAAGTTTGAAATCCTCTGCTGCAGGTCACTACACTTCACTAGTGAACAGAAGCTGTTATATCCCGCCTTTCATTGATTTACCATTACTGAATGGATTCCTCATTTTAACAAAACACATTATTATATTCTAGGTAAGTCTTTGACAATTTTTTACACTAACCTATGGAATTCAATTGCCACCATTAATTTTACTCTGGTATTTATCAGGAGAAGCTTTTCTCCTGCAAGAACCGATTTATTTAATTGAATAGTTTAAAGAGCTCCAAAACCACATACAAAAGATGAGGTTATAGCTAATAGCTTTCAAATATACTTAAAAGCTTGACTCATTAGCAGTTGCTTAAACTGGGAATTTTTAAGTGCAAACCAGGATTTCGTGCAAGCTAGTCTTGGTGGTGTGATTTTTCACATTTACATTTTTCACAATTATAAGAGGCAGTTAAAATAACATTCCTTATTTAGGAATAAAGCCTGTACTTTTTGTTTTCCTTTCATTTTTTCAGCTTGGCATTGCTGCAACATCATATACATCAGTCTCTCAATTTAATATCTAAGCATTAACATCTCAAACACATTTATCCTCAGCTGTCTTAAAAAGTAAATAAATCCAGGTCTTCAGACAACTCAAACCACACAATGAAACAAAATCAAGGCACACAATTCCAGAACAACTTGTATACTATAAAGGTATTTCAGATACGAGCTTTTTGCTCCCTATGCATTAGAAGAAATAGGCATCCAAGACTGCTTCAGTGTGGTAGCTAAAATGAAATCCCAGTCCTACAGACAACATACCTGGGTGTAAAGCAATCTAATTTCTAACTCTCATCCTCGCAAGTATTTTGAGATTGCCATTAAAAGTGAAACAATTTCTGTAGATGATACTGCACAATGCCTTGAATATAAGCAATGAATTACTGTTGAAGATACAGGTGCAAATCAACTACAGCAGGGACTATTCAATTTGTTTGCATCCAATCACTGGGCTATTGAATAACAACAGTGGTATTGCAACCATTTTTCTTCCAATCATATAAGTTCTGCACATGGCTAGATATAGACTGCATATGTATATCATAAGATTAAATACTACAAATGAAAAATGAATGAAGAATGCCAGTAAACTGAAGTCTATGCATGTAAAAGTGGATAGATTAAGACTGCAAAATCACTGACTCTCACTCACATGGCAGTGGAAAACAATACCATGCTGACAACCTGTTAAATGGGTACCATTATCCAGAGATTATCAGTGTTCAGGAAGGAGGCAAGAAGGGATAAAGTGCAATGCACTTTTTCAGAATTATGATTAATGTCAAAAAAATAAAGGAAAACCTCAGCTTCTCTGAAGAACTGAAGCAAAGCTTGCAGAAATCAATGGTAAGATTGCTATCAATGTTTGGAAAAGGTCCAAAATTATTATCTCTGACATTAACATAAAGAAATTGCAACTGTTTGCATTTATATTTCCTTTTAGCAACATTGAAAGAATGTACTAGGAGAGAACACAGTTAACCCTTTCTCGGGCATGCTTTACATTACATTTGAGGTGATGTCTAAATACTATCACTCTTAACAGTGAAGTAAGGATGCAGGAGCTCCCTATAGAGTTAGGAGCTTTCAGAAAAAATAACTATATAATATCCTATAAACTCTAAAAATAATAAAAAATGAAGGTCAAATCCTGAAAGTTCTGTTTGTCTTTTTAAAGAAAACTTCTACTGACTTCAGTGGAAATCTGTGGAGTTAAACTAGGTTTAAACATCTCCAGATCAACTCTATTAATTGCAATTAAATAAAAATGCAATAGACTGATGATGGCAGCCAAGATTCAGATACCTTTTCTTCGGGTCACAGTGTATGATCCCAGTCTCGAATTATGACTTAAAAACCTGAAACAATATTTAACCTTTACTTTGACACTGCAACAAGAGGACAGCTACTGTACAACTCGTACATACAGAGCATTTAATAAGATGATACACCTATCAGGTAAATGACTAAGACTAGGCATAATTACTTGTCTTAGTGATTACACTGGTCATGGACTTACTCTTGGACAGGTTTTTAATAATTTCTGCATATCATTACATGCCACTTGTAGCTTTAATCCAACATATTAAAAATCAGTAAAAAGTTGTTCAATTCTGAATAAACCCATCAAGTTCTGCAGTGCATTTTAGAAAACCATGCAAACTAAACAAAAAAAAATTGTGCTATTTACAGAGATAAATAATGCAACCATATAAAACACAAATGGAAAAAGAAAGTTAATATGGTATGAAATACACAGTGTGACATCTCTTTCCCAGGTCTTCCTGTATGTTTTATGTCTATTCCAGAATACATTAAGTTCCTGAAAAATATAATGTCAAAAATCCACTGCTTTAGAGGATCTATTTCTGTAGTTCAGATCATGGATATGAAAAAAAAAGTCCTAGCCAGTACAAATGCATATGAACACTGTGCTTATACCAGGAGAGCAATTTTCTAGTTGCTTGTTGAATAACCTTCAAATAACAGGGTTAAGAACAAAATGACAGTAAAAATCTTTTATTACAGATGCAACCAACCAAGTCCCCCTTTTCAGTGGAAAGATGAAGTAATTCCTCAGAATTCCTAACTTGTGTGATCCTTAATATGTAAAATTAAACAACTACTAGATTTTTGTAATTATTCCAGCACCCTTTACACCACAAAAATGGGTTTGGGTTTATTTCATTCAGTGTTTTTTTATTTGCTTGTTTCAGATTTTTTTAGGGTTTTGGGTTTTTTTTAGGTAGAAGAAGTGTAGAAGCGTAGAAGGTCTTGAAACAAACCCAAATACCTAAACGCATCCAGAGTTTGCAGATATCTGCATTTGCAACTTCCAGTTAGTTCTATTTCTGTTGTAAACCATATCAAAACACCACACTGAAATACACCCTGAAAATTCAGAAAAGCTGAAAACAAATCCAGCTGGGGATGTTTTACTTTTAATGCTTCTAGCCTGAAACCGCATAAAAAGAACAGGATTCAAAGCAAATTCAGTGTAATAAAAGTACAAAATCAGACATGACAATTATTCAGTTTTGCTATATTCCAACAGTCCAAATTATAGAGCTACTACTTTGCTTCATAGCCTAAAGCAAGTATCACTGATCATTTTTAGTATCCTGGAACAAGCAGGTCAGTAACAAATTTTTATGACAGACATACTCATTGAGATTATAAATCACTTCCCCAAGAGAAGGCTCACTAATAGGATTGATCTAAAATTCAGGTCACAATTTTAAGACTCAGTTAATGGGCTAAAGAGTATAACTTCATAACAAATTCAGGTTCCAGCTTTTTTTTTTTTTTACCATAAATACTAGCAGCACTGTAAAGTTGCAAAGATTAAACTTCTTGTAAAATGAAATTATTTAACTGTAAAATGTATTTGATATCTCCTTGCAGAGAGATTATTTCTCAAAGAAAAATAAAATATTCTTACACTATGAAGTTATAAAAATTAAGGAATTAATTTTTAGTGTCACTCCAGCTGGTTTAGATATTTGTAAAACTTATTTTCAATATGATTTACTGATTCTATTTCAAACATGCTGCTTCCTTTATTCACAAATGTATTTACAATCCCAAAACTATCATGCAATCAAAGAAACTTTACCTTTTCTTGTTTAATGATCAGAGGTGATGAGAAAGTCTTTTAACTTGTTGATGACCACAAGAGAAAACTCATAGCCTGGTAGGATCAGAAATAGGCTATTTGGCTTGTCTTATATAGAAATAACATATTATGAACTCACTCTTAACTTGTACAGTGTACTACAGGAAGTTCTTTTAAAAGAATACACCAATAAATCTTTCACCTTCATAGCTATGAAGCATTTTTAATATATTGTAAATCCCTCCACTCAGTCTCTGCAAATGTCTGCCACTTACCATTTCCATTCTCTACTATGGCCAATGGCTCTCTGCAGATTGCTGTTTTTCTTAAGGTATTCATAGTTCTTTGAACTTCTGCCAGCAGCACTGCTTGCATTGCCTCAATAATCTGTCATAAATGCAAATTATATTGGATGACATCAGTGTTTCAGTTATTTATCTGAGCATTTGGCAATTTTAAATAACTACTACAAAATTTTAAGACTGTTCCATTGGATGTCACTAGAAAGCCAACACTTATTATCTTTCAGATACCGATAATTACGTATCCCTACACTCATATTGAGAAATAAACGTTAACTGGATGGCAATAAACAGTGGAAGTTGTCAATCATGACTGCTTCCCACTAATTGAAATTTCATTTTCTTTAATCTCAAAACTAGAATCAGTTGTCTGTCTCCTTTATTTCCAGGGGTCATGACAGAACGCATTAGTAAAGAACACGGTGCTAACTAAAAAATACGTTTTTTTCTCCCGTGTGTACAAAAAGGCTTCATAGACTGAACAAGGACGTTGTATTTTTGACTTTTTAAGAAGTTTGGTGGCTAGTCTCTATCTGAAAAGTTTAAACAATGTTTGGCGATTATAAATAAAGTGGTAATCTATTCCTCTAACTTGGATGTGATAATACCATGCTTTTTGTATAATACAAAAGGAAACAGCACTCCTCAAACTCCTCTTATCCAAAAGCAGTGTCTGCTGAAATTAAAAACAGCTTATAAACAGCACCCACAATAGCTAATGTGCCACACATCGGTGGTAAGGCTGTATGAAAGTGTGAGGACTGCATGAAAGAATGACTACTTTTCTTTACTTCAGCAGATGAGCCCCAAGAGGACTGAGAAAGCTTAAAGACCTAAGATGCTTATAAAGCATATGAAGACCCTAAATAATGGACCCAAACTGTCACAGTCCTGACTCAGTCCAAATTTCAGCATGGTGCAGAACAGTAGCATGCAGACCTTCCCTTCATTTGGCATTTCCTTCAGAAAAGAAATACAGTTCCACCCCCCACCTCAGAAAGGTACTCATTTTCAACAAATTTCCTGAAAGATAGAAAGACAGAAGTTTCCTGGACAGTGTACTCCACCTCAACTTAAACATTAGTTTAAATTGGATATGAAAATTTTAAGTTAAATAACTTCATAAACAATCTATTAAAGTTATTTAAAGTTTAATATGAATGGAAGTTGAAACAAAGGCTCCCACAAACTGCCTGGCAGAGAGACTGTTTCATCTCACTAATCAAGAACAGTGAATTCGCCGGCTGTCCTCAATCACATTTCTAGCTGCCCTTGTAAATTCAAATCATTAAGCAGAATAAAGCCTGTAGGTGTCCTTTGTGATAAAATCCTTTTTTGTAGACAAGTATACCACAGTCAGGTCCACAGTGTAAAAGTTCATAGAAAGTAACCCAGTCCTATGTGTTTTAATGTAGCACAAACCTTCATCTTGTTATAATAGCATTTTATTTTACATGGGAAACCAAAGGCAGCTTCCAATTCCACAAATCCATACGTCCCTGAGCTTTGGGGATTACAGATCCTGACTTTACAGCAGACTTTTACAATACATCTACAATAATTAAGAAAGGGAAGGAAACACAGACATGTTCTCACTGTCCTGGGAAAAGTTTTGACAAAGAAATTTCTTTCAGAGGTACACAAAAGAATTGCACACATTATGTGTTTTGCATGGTGTTTTGATTTGTTAAGAACCTGCCACTAACCTGGACTAGATAATCATTACCTGAGCCAGTGCTGTGTATGCCAGCCAGGCAGCATTTGTAATGTCATTTCCTCTAACATCTTCAGACAAAATAAAAAGCTCTTGCAAATGGCACAATGTGCTATTCTAGAGGCACCTAAAGGTCTCTACATGCTACTTGTCTGCCACTTTGTTGAATCTGCATTTCCACAGTGCTCAATGTGGGTTTCCCAAGTTTAGTTTTGTCATCTCACTGCTTCTTCCCCAGGAATTCGCATACCTCATCTATTGTTATCACCAAGTTTAAAAATCTCAGGAAGCGGTACCTGTTTCTAACGCAACAAAGCTACATACAAACATCTGCTTTCTTAGAGGGTTTTCACTATATCTTTATCATCCTTCTGGATTACATATACATTACCTATCTTTTTGGTTACTAATACATGTTCATTTTTCCCCATTATGATAACTACTGTTATAAATACTAGCTGCTTTTCAGTTGGGATTGTTAAATATGATGACTTATGCTTCTTTTATGGCTGAGAAAGTATAAATAGCATGTATCCATCTATGAAAACAGCTATAAGAACTGAAAGGTAATTGTTTGATTCCACAGCAGTAATACTAGAAAACAATTCAAGAAGACAAGTGAACAAAAGTTGAGGCCAACTGTACCCTTATATCTATAGCAAGTTATAGTGGCTATCCTTTCGGCACTCTATCAATTACTAACTATTACTCTTTGTAATGAGTGGGACTAAGGAGAAAAGTCAATAGACATCACTCCTGGCTATTACTCAGCCCATAACCTCTACAGGTCTGAGCCTTGCAGAAACTGCCTCCCACATGTCTCCATAAGGCAGTCACACCGGGAAGCAAGAAAAATATAGATCAAAATATCAGACTTGTATTATCCAGTCTGCTTTCCTCTATTTCTGGATGGTAACTGTCAGGAGAGTTGTCTAGACACTTATACTGTAGTCAGTTGGCTTCAGGTAGACACAAATGCTGTAAAAACAAATGCGTTCAGAGATTGCTAACAGAAATTACCGTAAATGGGCATCAGTGAAGAAGGTACAAGTTTACCAGCACTGCTCTCTGCAATGGCCTTTACATTCAAAGAATAAACCACTTCACATGAAGGCCATTGTAATACACGTGAGATTCATCCCACCTTATTTTAGACAGTAATGGAAATTAAGTAACTGAAGTGAAAAACACACAGGTGCACTTCAGGAATCGACAAAGAAATGAGAAAGTCCTGAGATGATCCACTCCTAAAAATCTCAGCAGTCCCTCCACAATCTCTTTTTCCACTCATAAAAGAGGAAGGCTAAAGCATCTATATTCCTCATGCAGATTATGTCAGAGATCTAAATATTGCACCAACAGTTTTCCTGAGGCAATACTGTGCAAAGATATCGATGTTCACACTTTCTGCCAAAAAAGGTTCCATAAAGCTGCAATAATATAATATTATCAGTAAAAAATATATATGATGAAATACCTATCACAGATATAGGTAAGTAACTGGCTATTTTAAATACAGAGTAAGGGCAATTCAGGGCAGAAATACAACTACAGTTTCCTCATATTAAATGTTCCAGGGCAAGGAATTTTTTGTATCAATCTGAAAGGATGAGCATACTTAAGTAATTTCTGGGCAGGATGGGAGTGTGCCAACAAGCAGCTATACTTTATCTGAAAAAACAGCCACTCACATGAAGATGACCTTTTCTCTTCAAATCATTGGGCAAAAAGCCCTAGAAAAATATTTTTTAAATATATGCATTGTTAGAATTTGAGAGAAAAGGGCGTCCCTCAACCCTTCAACTTCAGATCAAGAGACCCCGGATCAATCACTGGCAGTACAGTTTTTGTTTTGCAGTTTTCTTTGCACAGAATCTGCCACAGGACTGTAAGGAGAAGAGGAATCAATAAATGGCAAGTCCTTTGGGTCATGTCTGAGAGTCAGTATCGCCCACTGAAGACTACGATGCAATAAGTTTTTAAAAGCAGGGTAACTAGTGATGTTTGGGGTAAATGTACATGAGCGCTTAATCAGGCTGCTCAGCATTAGTAAATTGACCATAAATCTGTGTTTGAAGAAAGCTTTCACAAAGCCACCACACTATCAACAAAAACTAAAACTGTATATGAATCATAGGTTGCTGAATACCCACACTTATTGCCAACATCACAAATTGTTTTGTAGGTTAAAACTCCTTGTGGCAGTTTGGCTGTAAATGACGCAAAATCTACACTACAAAGCAGGTTAATAAAGCTTAATGCAACTACAAAACTGTGTTTGAATAAGGTTGAAATTTGAGAAACACTGATAGCATAGGATTTGCAATACTCGAGATAATTTTAGTGTCTTAAAAGTCTCTTCAGATGACCAAAGTGTGAGGCAGTTTATTTCACACTTTAGCTTCCCACACACTTCTGTGATAGATCAGATAGATCAGTTTATACATTATCATTGTATAAACGGATCAGTCACTAAATTTATCAGGAAATACAAATACATAGATCCCACATAAGGAGCTATGCTACAAACAGAAACTTCATGGCTATATCCCTCTACCTTATAAAGAGTTTCAGTGACTGACCAGGTCAGCAAGAGATAATATGGATTTCATGTAACAATTGCAGCTATTGAAACTGAGGCCCTGTATTCAATTTTATTAAAAGGATTCAAAGAAGTTAAAACCCCCACACCTTATTGTAAGAGAAAAGGAGACAGTTTGAGGGAAGAATAATGCTAAAATAATATGGAAGATGTGCAGACAGTGGTGATATAATAAAAACTGATAAATTCAAGATAAAATGCTGAATTCAACTGAATGCGAATGTTCACAGAAACCATTACTGTCTTTCTAATAGATCAGAGGACTATTGCTGCAGGATCCCTGCACAGCCCAGCTCTGGAAAATATTCTTTGCACTTGAAGTGCAGCACAGAATTGCATTCAATTTTAAAAGTAACATCATAAAAGAGAAATATCTTGTAAGAGGTATTTCCCCTTTCTGGAGTAAAATCCCTTCTGATCGTAGTACGCTGTCTTGAGTTTTATATTCGTGAACATTAACTCACTCAAGCAACCACAAAACTTTATTTAAATGCATCTTTTCAAAATGAAAAATGGTCTCCAGATTTCCCTGTTCAGAGTAGTTCACAGTTACCTGTCAACTCTCAAGAAACAGTAATTTATCTCCCAAGACATCAGATTCTTCACTAACAATAGGCATGAGCTTCACCTGATCTGAGAACCCATAACTTACTTCTCTAAGTCAGTCTTGAAGGCTGGTCTAATAAGTAAGGACTTGGGATTAATTATTTATCCCTTTAAGATGACATATTCTGTTTCTTCTGTAATAATATATTGGTATATGACCCTGCCCTTATTTTGGCCTTTATTTTTCTGGAGCATAAAATGGCATTTGTAATGTATGTTACATCTGGTTGATAGAGAACAGGTAACTTATAGATTCCAAATACTAAATTATAGCCAATGTTACTTAAGGATTACATTGCAACAAATGACATAGACCATTTCCTACCTTTATAGATTGGTCACTCCAACAACAAATGAGTTTCAGCAATGAAACACTCCCAAAGTCTGGGGAATGATATCTACTTTTACCTGAAACACAGAATTTATGAACTGACAATACACAGAGAAGTACACAAATAGATATTTAACATCTGAATTTTCTCACTTCAGCACCATACCTGAAAAGATCTGAAAAAGCGTAATTTCTTAGAATATACTTTCACCTAATGTGATAAGCACAAAGTTTCCAGATAACAGTATTTTTGGTGGGTTTAGCTTGTTTGTTTGTCTTGTTGTTGTTGTTTTGGTTTTTGGGGGGGGGGGGGTCCCCCTATAACAGAGGTCTGGTATCCCACAGAGTGTTTTCATCTTTTTTTTTTTTTTTTTTTAAAGATATAGAGAATGCTTTCAGATTTGAACTACTTAACTATGGATTTTACCATGTAAATTCTAAAACTACTTGAAAAAGTTTCTTTACCTTTAAACCAGTAATACAATCTATGCAAGAATACATTAAATAACATTTTGTAAAGCTACAGATCCAGGTTTACTTTCCCGCTATTGGGCAATAATACTAGTGTGTGGTCAATATGTCTCAATAAAATTCTTTCACTGATCAAGAATAGTATAGCCAGTAAGGCACCTATCATCTAGCTTTGTCCTCTGCTACAGTACTTTAGTTTCATATCATGTATGCCCAAAAGCATTACGCTCTTATTTCTCATCACTGCACACCCTGCAAATAGATACAGAAAATCCAGAAACATCAGCAGAATAAAGATTGCCCATTCTGCTGTCCAATGTGTCCTTAATGTCAAAGAACAGGTCATTCCTAAAATGTCAGAGATCTGCAAGTCTTAGGTAAGATTTAAATTTGCAAATCCAAATGACTGTGTGAACTATGATATAAGGCATGAGAGTTAGATTACTTCAGAAGTTTTAGGTCACTAAGTGGTTTTATGTCTGAAAATGTTTTAGTCATCTCTACACCACTTTCATGCCTTCCATCTACTTATCTTCTATTGTCACTTGATTTTATTATGTTCCATTTCTTTCTTCTAACAGGCATTTCTGATGCCGTAACAAGTTCTACAGTTATGGTGCATAGAAGAGTTAGAGAAGGAAAGGTACACTAAAACCTGATTTTAGAGGAGAACATTGAGGCTTATTTGCATAGAAGAAGGTCAAGATTTGACTTCAAATAATTTGTGTTATCAGTCTATAGGCAGTACTTAGCCTATAACACGAACACTGATTGTTAGGTAATATAGACCTCATAGCAACCTTCCAGTATCTGAAAGGGGCCGACAGGGAAGCTGGGGAGAGACTCTTCATTAGGGACTGTCGTGACAGGACAAGGGGTAATGGGTTCAAACTTAAGCAGGGGAATTTTAGATTGGATATGAGGAAGAAATTCTTTACTCTAAGGGTGCTGAGGCACTGGAATGGGTTGCCCAGGGAAGCTGTGAATGCTCCGTCGCTGGCGCTGTTCAAGGCCAGGTTGGACAGAGCCTTGGGTGGCATGGTTTAGTGCCGATGGTAGGGGGGCTGGAACTGGATGACCATAAGGTCCCTTCCAACCCTAACTATTCTATGATTCTATGAATATGCACTGACAAACAGGCATATTCTGTTTGGGTTTTTATTTCAACATTCCTTGCTTAGTTTCATATTGTAAACAAATTTCAACTTGCTTGCAAAGCCAAGATTAGTGAACAACTGCCTGTTGGATATTAACATTAAGAGACTACTTTATTCTGCCCTAAACCAAAAGTCTAAGGGCATTATTGAACAGTCAAGATAACTCTTGTATTACTAAGGCAACAGTTTGCTCGAAGGGCTGTATATATTACTGGGCAGGCACATAATGGTGATGAGGGAGATGGGGGAAGGGGAAGTCAACACTGTTTGTCTTATTGCATTTCTGGTTTTCAGTTTGCTAGAAAATACCTTTGGAAAATGGGCTGAATGTTTTGCCATCACAGAAAAAATAACCTTGATTCCTCTATTACTTAACAGTCAACTTTTTTTACATGCTTTTGTGATATTCACAGAGCTGGATAATTCAGTTTCTGTATTTGCAAACTGGACCTGCTCACAGCAAAAGAATTTAGTATTTTTCTTTTTTGTTATTGAAGAAGAATGATATATTTTAGCAATAAAAAGCATGTAAAATATTAACATTTAAAAGCTAGTACTGCCACTCCTCTATATACTTACTTCTTGTTAACTCTCCATAAAAACTGGGGAATGAATGTGTTATTGCTTCCACAGTTCTCCATTTTTCATATACAGATTCTGATTTCTGTGGACTAAAAGAATATGAAATTATTAAACAAAACCTGAACATATTTACAGAAATTTTACATATTAAGGTAGGGTTTTTTTTTAGGGTAGGTACTCTGATATTAATTACTATTAAACACAATTCAGTTTCTCCTTAAAAGTCACTTGCATTATTTCACCCGCAACTTACTATTGAAGCATTCACACAGACACAACAACTGAAAAATACCATCCACATCCAAGGACTTTACATTCAGCTTAAAAGTTAATATATTTCAATTTTGTTGTATTAAAGAAACAATGTCATATTTGCAAAGGACTTCTGTTTGTTTTTTTTTTTTTTCTATTACGTAAGGAAAAAAAGCTCAAGGAAAGCTAGCCACTTTATTTTACACGTTTCCATTTTTTTACAGTATTAAGTAATTTAGAATATTATCGCAGTGTGGGAGATTTCAACAGATGGCTGCAATTTAGGAGACTAGTGTGTATATCTACTGCTCTTCAGTCCTTTATAACTAATTCAGCAACCTAGCCCTTGAATACAAAGGATATAAATGGAAGGGAAAGGAAGGGGAAAGCCTCTCCAAACCCTTGCACTATTTTAAGCTATTTCTTTTAAATACATTGCTGTAGTGACCCTTCTCAAACTATATTTAGGTGTCATTTAAAAATAATATTTCACCTTTCCACTTCACTAGAGTCAACAGTAAGTCACAATATTTCAAAAGCCTTGCAATACTAAAGAACTCTGAAAGCTTTCAGCTCAAGAGCTTTAAGTTACAGATACAAATCTCAAAAGGCAGGAGAAAACATTGTTTGAAGATCTTTTCTTACTAGCTTCTTGTTTCTGTCCCACTTTTATAAGCTGACTGGTTCCTTTGTTTTCACAGGCTGAGTCAAGATGCAAGAGAACAGATACAGAAACATCAGGACACTTACAAGCTGTTAAAATTGTCCTAATTCTTTCTGCAAATGCTGTGGTGAATTAGAATTCAATACTTCGTTGTCGCAGTTGAGTATGCTGTAGCTGCAGCTAAAGCAGCCACCCAATGAGGTTTGGCTACACACCATACTTTTAGAAGGCAAACTGGACAAAATAGCATTTCCTTGGTCTCTTTCAAACTTTTAATTTGGCAAAAGTACATTATGTCAACAGCTCTTTCTCACAAAGAAAACTCATTCCAACCCTCAATAAATTATGAATAAGGATAAATCAGATAAAAATTAATGAATGAACAAACACAGATTACAACAGTTCATTCAGACCCAAATTATTTGCAAGAGGAAGAGGTGAAATGAAGGCTGAATTCTAAGATCAGGGGCAAATAGCCCAAGTCCTATTCATGCTATTCTTAGGACTGGGGAAGGAAGAAGGAAAGGGAACTTCACAGGAACCAAATCATGTAAAAATCCTGAATAAAGCACTCCAGAGCCTTTGAATAAAATTAATAACTATTTTTTGTAACCAAAATTTATGGCAAATTCTTTTCCCCTCATTCGTAAAAACATTCACCTTTTTCTACAAGAGATGCTAAAGCTTTTATGGCTTTATATTTCTTGGATAAAACTTGAAATTACATTGCATAGATTTCACAGGAGAAAAAAACAAACCAAAACAAAACAGGCATTTATTCTTGTAACAGCTTCAATAGTTATATGCGTGATATGTTCCAAATCCAGGATGTTTGAGCCTGGGAAAAATGTTTGATTCTGGTACGATTACTAACTTCAATTGCACCATGTCTTTCGAACAGAGTACTGTAAGACACAAAGCAAGGATAAAGTCCTTTCTTGGATGGAAATGAATGCATGTTCAATCTGGAATACTAAAACAACTTTCCACGTAAGAGCTTATATTGAATATGGACCAGGAGGCAATGTACTTAGCAGTAAATGTAACTCAGAAATACGCATTCATCTTGCAGTATGGTACGTATCTTGAGATATGCTGAATGCCTAGAGCTTTGTGGAAGATGCACAGATATCTGCAGCATCAGGATCAGTATTTTTTGTCCCCCTTCTTGCCTCAGGGCCATAGCATCACCAACATTGAAGCTAATTGTCCCTAAAACGCTAAATACAGACCAACATAGGTCTGCAGAACAACAAAAGTCTGTGGACATATCCATTGCCTGATTAGTATGCTCTATTTGGCTTGCTGAAATCACGTTGAGCATGCTATTTTTCCTTTAATGCTGAAAAATCATTTAGGCAATAAATTTGTTTTGAGTATCACAACTGTTATTTGGGATGGTTGTCAGAACATAAGGGCTGATGAGGCACTCATTCCCAGTAGCTGCCATTATTACTAGGGGCATTGTACTTTACATTGTGTAACTAGGACAGACTGTTCTTGTGCCTCATGTTTTATTTATCTGTGAAGCCAAGGGTGTCATAGTAAAGGAATTATATTGCTTACAGAGAACTGAAGTTAAAACAGCAAAGATACTTAAATGCACATCTCACAATGAGCCTGAAGACACCCCATTATTCTGTTTAGTTTAGACTGTGAGGAAAAGAGTGATCTCAGGAAAAACAGGGTTTAATAATTCAAGTTCTTGTTCTCTTGAGAAAAATTCTTGCATCAGTTCTCACCATCTAAATAGAAAAATGTAAAGATAATTAAGTTTATCCCTATCTGCTTTTGTTCAAAGAACACCCTATTAAAAAAGCCTCCAAAGACTGCAAATTCCATTGCAAAAGTCTCTATTTAAGAAAAGTTTGTTTCATATTTTTCAATTTTTAACCACCATATAAAAGACTCGCAATGAAAAGGCTCTTACCTTTCAATGTCATCTGTAACTGTTGAAGGCATGTTAACAATCCTGTTGATCAAAGCTATTCTGCTAAATAGGAAAAATACTGTTTCCAATCCCTTTGTTCCATAAACATTATTCTCAGGTCCATCCTTCTTTCCAGTTTGTCCTTCAGTTGCAGCAAGGTACTTGTTTGATAAATCAAGCACTCTTTTTGAAAACAAGTTGATTATTGCATGTTCTTCTAGCATGCCACCATCAGTACATTTCCATCCTGGCAGCATTAGTGATAGGTGGTTTTCATTTGACACAAGTCCAAAAGAAACAGGACGCTGAAGCCTCAAGACATCTAAATGTCTAACACAAAGATTGTCTATTTCTTTATCTATACCCCATGGTAAAAGACACGACAAAAGCAGTTTAGCTGTATCAGTGACAATGTTCGCATCAATGTTACCTGATGGCTGCATTCTGATTTTTCTTGAGCTCTTCATTTTCTTCTGTCTTTTGATGCCACTTTCTTCCAAAGGCCAAGCTGTATCGTTATCCCTACAGACCTGGACTGAACAAACAGTATCCACTTGACCATCCACTGGAGATATGGAGCCAGCAGTTTTATTTCTTTTTAATGTCAATGCCCTTTTCTCAGTAGCACTTTTGGCTCTTTCTAGAGTGTCATAATTGTGGAATGAATTTGATGACTTTAATCCATTGAGTTGAGATGACAGCAGAAATTCATTGAGACTTTCCAGATCAAATAAAAGAACATGGAAGTTTGTACTGTCCCATTTTGTCTTAACTGGTAAAATAGTAAAGGGCTGTTGGACACAGCTGGTATCAGTTAGCTGAAAGAAAAAATAGTAAGTGTCCAAACACAAATCCATAGTACTTAGTAATTTTCAAGATATCAGCATATGGAATAGACCAAATCTATCAACTCGATTAAGATCAACTTAATTACATTTATTCACTTCTTACTAAGAAGGATTTTCTGCTAAACAGCTTAAGATACACAAAGACATACACATGTAGATACTACAATACAGGATCCCCAGCATCTTCAATTATACAGCCATACTCTAGGCTGATATTCTTCTGTTAATCTTATTTCAAGCTAAAAGACTTTTAGGAAAGTTTTGAAGAATACAGATTGATTTATTTATTTATTTTTAAGAAATAAAGCTAGGGAAACAAATCCTACAATGTTACAGAATTCTTGCAAATCTCAGGAATTTGTATGCTTTGTAGCAACTTGATATATGCCCGAGAAAGACTACGCCTTTTGCCATTTCAAAACATGCAAAACTACCTTAAAGTTACTTAATTACGAGTTAAGCCACACCTACTTCATCAGCAATAAAGAACATAGGTAATTAGATAGTCAGTTAAAAGTCATGCAGTTAGACAAACATAACAGAGAAAAAGGCTATAGAGCTACTACAGTGTTTGTGAACATCTGACTCCACCTTATGCCACCCTATTTCCAATCTGTATCTTTCTGAAATTACCCATACTTCTCCAGTAATTGTGCTGGTATCAACACATATGCCTGATTACTGCTGTTAATAAATGCCCAAATAAAATAGGTTTCGAATCCTCCTAAAATTCGGTAGTAAAGCATTTCAAATTCTTTCTGCCCTTTTCCCCATACAACTTTAGGTGGCTGTATATTCCCAACATGACATGATTTTCATGAGAGCTTCCACAGGTTTCAGAAAGCAGAAAACATTTACTAGTGAGGGGCACAGTAGAATATTAGCCTCTTTGGCTGCTCCCTTACTCCCTTTTTATTATAAAAGGACTGAACCTACACAATACCCATTATACAAAGACAAATTTCTAACTTTTGTCTGAGAAAGACTCCAGATGAGTTTGTAGAAGAGCAACTTCTTTCTTTCACAGGAATCATCATGCGGCACTACAAAGCAGCATTCCATGAAGGTACTGGGAGGATCATCCAATGGTAAAGTTATGAGATTGTGACAACATCTTATATTAGAATCCTGCTGTACCTATTAAAGAGGTATCTTTTACCTCTAGGGAACAGCAGATGTGAGGGAGCATGAATTCCTTGTTGATGCTTTTGCCCTTTTCCATGAATGCTCATGACTTGGATGTTTTTATTGTCCCGCTCAAGCCTATGCTCTCAGCATTATGCTCAATCTAGCTATTACACCTTTAAAAGCACACCTGTATGACAAGAAAGATATCATCAAGAAGCAACGTTTCAGCCCAGTGATACTTTCGCAAACCATCATATAGTTTCCATATAAAATGACAGACTTTTCTAGATCACCATATTAGTTTCAATTTTCCTGTGATAATTAGAAATATTCCACTAATGCAAATAATTGTCTTCTGTTGAAAATAGCTCAGTCTTAAAAGAAACCATCAAGTGCTAGGAAACACGTAACAGCTGGCTTTATCTTGATTACAATGCTGAATAACTCATCTTTCTTGAGATCACTCTCTACCTATCTCCTTTTATATTATGATTTTATAAGATTAGCTATTTTTAAACTGTTAATATTGCAGTTATAAGTAACACAAGGAAAAAATAATTCTATAGCCTGCAAGTTATTTCACTATTTAGTTTTTGGTATTAAAATAATTTGGCATTCTGACACTTGGAGAATGATGCGCCCACCAGATGAAGATGCACACTAAATATATAATCTTATTAGAAAGTCTCCATAGGGAGTCATAAGCAAGAGATGATAACTGCTTGTTCAGGTTTTCTTTTTATGCCTTTCCTTTTCCAAAAAAAAAAAAATTACATTGTAGGTAAGCACTAAGATTATTTTAATCTTTAATGATGCTGTTTCCTAATACATAGGGAGATCCCCATGGAATGCAAACACTGGAATTCACAAGCTAGCTTTGACATTAATATAAGCTATTACTATTTGGTCTATCATTTTAATTTTCTCTGTTGTATACATTAATATTTGGTTGATTAACATTTAGAAACCTTTAAAAAAATCACTGTCTTAAAGAATATACTATGACAATGTCAATCTGTTGAGACATCTGGTGATGCTACTGTGTACAAAGTCACAATAAATGTTTATTGGCAATATGAAAGCTTATTGACATTGATCCTAAAAGCATCTACCAAGTTATCTTAGCTCTCTGCCATAGGCATTTCACTGCATTGAAAGAAGGTGGACATCTAAAGCTTCAGACATAAAACACTGCTTAGGAAATATGACAAGCTACTGCCTGTAACATAAGGTGGCAGAAAATGGAAGGAAAACCATAAAACTAACTATAAACTACAGAGCTGGGAATAACATTGGATGACAGGTATTAAAAAGCAGATTAATAGATATTTACATTTGGTACTGTGCGTTTCCTAAAGATTTGGAAGTATTTCACAAAAAATAAATCTTACTATATTCAGATAAATATTGCCCTCTGGTTTTTCAAATGTACACATTAAGAATTTAATAACTGCGTAAAAAAAGAAATAAAATAGGTTAATAGCAGTAACAAAGCATGACTTGCCATTGAACCACATAGTCCAACTTGGAAGCCACCCTTTCACCAACACACAAGATTCAGTAACGAAAAGATCCTTTTTCCTTCTTTTCCAACAATTTTTGCTCGGGTCAGACCAAGTTACCACAGGATTGCCTTTCTAACTCAAGTTGCTTAAATGGGTATGCCCAAATATAAATCTATTCAAGCCCTACTGTTCTGGTGAATTTCAACTGGCCATATCAAAAAAGAATTAATTTAGTATTCCCTCAATTCTACAAATTAGACGACCACCAGGCTATGATATACTGAACACAATCTACAGATTTTTATAATCATTAAGAAAAAAAACGAACAGTAGAGGCATCTGCTATCATTGCCATTTACCATTGCAATTTATCATTGCTAGTTTTAACTTCTATTTCTGACATAGCCAACTCTCTGATTCACTATTTACAAGTCTCCCTTAACTAGCAACGTTCCATCTACTTTTATTGTTTACCTGAAAAACTGAGAAGATTTTTAAAGTTATTTATTTATAAATAATATTCTGGAAGCTATTACAGAGAATGTAAACTGCACGATTTCCCACAGCTTCAGTAGTTTTGTCCAGATTTTGAAAGCTGACTTTTGTATCCTTTGTTGTTGTCTAAGTGTATGAATCTAAAATAAATACAAATGTTAAGGTCCTGCCTGCTGCAATTCAGTTCTGAAAAAGCAGAATGTGCTACCTCTTCTTTGTGCATCACTAGCAATAAGTCTAACAAAGGGTTACCCCAAAAGAGGTGTGTATGTTACTCAAGACTAGGAACTGGTAATAAGTCATGTTTCCATAAAGTGTAAAAATTGCCATTTTTATATGACAAATTTTAGGGATAAAGCCAGGTATTTACTGTGAGGGTACAGATTACCACTTATTTTTGTTGGAAACTGAAGAACATGAAGCACTTTTTGAATTCTTTGTGTATGCATGCATTATCTCAAAATTAATCTGAGCCATCAGCCATTTCAGTTAATATATTGGCTAGTCCCCAACAAGAACTGATAAGTATCTCATGAAGCTTCTATAACTATTAGATCTTAATATAAACATTTCTAAATCCCAAACTAAAATAACCTACTTTTTAAAAAATTATTTTGTTTAGAATTAACAACTCGCTGTTTGAAGCTGAATACTTCAGTAAGGAGGCTAGACTGCCTTTGCTCAAAATAAAGCCATTTGAGTGCCAATAACATTCCTACTTAACAATTGGAACTTGAAACATTTTTACTGCTTGGAGAGATCTTAATCACTTCACAAGGCTCCCTATGAGGCCTTCACCTATAAGCTTTAAAGAAGCAAAAAGTCTGATTACAGACTCAAATTACATCCTGGGATTCATGAACCTCTAGTGCATCATCTCTGACTGACCCACAGCAGAACAAGCTTTCTACATGGAGGAAAGAGCAGGATTCAGGGAAGCTTAGAAATAGCAAGCTATATTTCCATATACGGAAATTATCACCTCTGTAACAGCTCCCTATTTTGCCACTGAAGATGTCCGAGTCAGGACAAGAGATACACCAGACTATTTCAGCTGGAAGGCACCTACAACAATCATCTAGTTGAACAAAAGTTAATGCATGTTATACAAATGCCTCACTAACAGACTTAGGGCATCAACCACCTCTCTAGGAAGCCTTTTTCAACGTTTGATCACACTCTCAGTCTAGAAATGTTCCTAATGTTCAGTCTAACCCTTGCTCAGTGCAGGTTTGAACCCTTCCCATGTATCCTGTCACTGGATACCAGGGAGAAGAGCTCGGCACCTCCACTTCCCCTTCTCAGAAAGCTTTAAAGAGCAACGAGGTTTCCCCTCAAACTGACCAGCCTGAAGTCTTCAGTGCTCCTCTCAGGACATTCCTTCCAGCTCTTTTACCAGTTAGCTGCCCTCCTCTTGACACATCCAAGGACCTTCACATCCTTCTTAATAGAGAGGGCAAAAAACTTAAAGCCAGTGCAACAAACACTGAAGGCTTACTTTAATTGATTTATTCTGGCATGGAAGAACCCTGCTCCACAACTTACAAGCCTGTTCTTCTACCTCTTCTCACTTCATGCATCGTTACCAAACCACCTTAGCACCTGAGGAAAAATTTTCCCATGTCTATGGGAGGAGGGAGGCAGGGAGCTATCCTTACTGTGGCCCCCAAATACACCAAGCCTTGCCATTATCTTTAACAGTTTAAGACAGACATAGCACATAAAAATTTCATGGGAAGTACAATTCAAGTGTTATTTTACCTAGCTGCCGTCTCATCTCTCAAGACCTGTTTCCACTGGGATCCAAGCTGTTTTAGGAATGCCATTCCACTTAAAATACACACTTCCATTAGCTAGCAGATTCCCACTGTTTCAGCTCCTAATATATATATGTACTTTCTCCACACACAAGCTTTCTTTACTAGATACATTCTATTGTGGGTTTTGTGATAAAAACAGATTTGACAAGAATGATCTTGACATTCATTTTACACAAAGAAAAAGTGGCAAAATCACATAGTAGATTTTTAGAGAAACTGGACTCAAAAATATATTTAAAGGTCACTTTGATACCACAGAAAAGAAATTGCTCAGTTCTCACAAGATAGGTAGAATCAACTTCTATTTAAAACAAGTGCTTAAGTATTAAATTTGACTGCTCAACAGACTTTTGACCGTCTTTATCCATTATGATTTCACTTTATCCCAAACATAACAGGATAAAAATGGCATAAAATCAGTTCCAAAGTTCCCAGTGCTGGCAGAATAAATCTTGCTGTATAAAGCATAAATGTGAGCTATCCTGCTCATTCCAATTGTTTTTTAAACTAAGTAATATTCAAGAGGTTTAGCTATGTTCCTTTGAGCTTTCTCTTGTGAGAGGGTATATTTTTAACCATTAACGTTAAACAAGTCAAAGATCAGTCCTCTCCTTTATCTATCCACAAAAGCTCAAGAAAATTAACACAGAAAATGAACAACTTATTTATAGGTGAAATTTTAGGCAGATTGAGGTGGGGCAGGGGTGAGCATAATGGAAGTATTGTCAAAGGAGGGTGGAAAATTCTTTCATTAATAAAAGCTGCAGTGCTTCTGTTTTATTTGGGGTGGATGATTTTCTACCTCGTATTTGTCCAAGTTTCTTTAGCAGATCTATACTTTCCTATTTTGACAATCATTAGACTTTAATTAGGCTTTTAATATAGGCCCATCAGAACATTACACTTAAGCACATGATAAAAGTAAGATAAGCAAGACTGCCTCTTTTAAAGACTAATTAGTCCATTATTAAATATACTTACTAGAAAGAAATCTGCCAATTTAATCAGTAAAATACCATCTTACTGTCCGCTCATGTGTATTCAGTGAAGACATCTTATGAACAAGACACATGTACATCAGGCTTCCAGACAAGAATTTTTAAGCAAAACCCAATATGGAATCATTAAAACCACTGCATCTTATAGTCTTTAAGAACTTCCCTTAATATGATGATAGATTTTGAACTATCAAAATGAAATTTGAGAATATTAATATGCTTATTTCAATGAATTTAATAGTTCTTTTTGTCATGTCTCTGCTGCCCGACCTTTAAATACACTACAAAGACAATAAAAACTGTAAATAGCATCTGTATGTTTGAGGCACTGCTCATTACCTCTGAGGCAATAACATTGACAGTAAATAGGATTATTTGTGTTTAAAAACTAAGATGTGAAGAACCTCGGTTACAGAACCTAAAGAGAAGGGAGGAGCAGTAGAAATCAAAATGTACTGAGGGCTACATCTGTGTCTGGATCATGCCAGTCACTGGGATGTCAACGAAGTTCATTGCTCATAACTTTTCTCAGAACCATGTTTGGCTCTAGGCTCACAAAAAATAAGCATGTCACACAGCTGCCTGTAAAAGTCATTTAACTACTCCTACCCTCTTACAGCTGTACTTCAAGGATCTGGAAAAACTGTTTTAACTGAAGCATGGCTACCAAACCTAGGGGTCAAACAGTAACTTGTATTGCCAATGACAGCTCTATTCTATTCTCCATGATGCTTTATCCTTGATGACAGGAAGCAATAACCATGTTTGGTTTTGCATTTATTTATATTTTTTTAATCCGGAATATCTTAGCAAATGTCTTTACTTGCATAGGCACTTTTTTTTCTTTTTAAGCTTTCCAAAGAAAATGATAGCATTATCTACAACATAAGAAAGAATTATGTTTTGGGGACATATTTGCAGGTGCTATCTCACACACAGTTTTGCAAAATGGAAAATTGTCTCGTCAAACTCTCTCAGAAAACAAATACATAAACAATGCACAAAATGGCTGGCATAGTGTAAATTAAAGCATTAAATTCATTTCTAAATCCTTTGAGCCCTCAGCTGCTAGAGATGGTAGTTGATAGTAGTGAAAAAAAATTGCCTCCTTGAAATGTGCTTGGTGGACAGCAGCTTGATGATTGGCAGCACAAATAGAAGACAAACGAGAAAGCCTTCAATCTGCAGCTGATGCACAGGAAGAACATGGGAAGCTGAGTTTACAATAGAGAAAACATTACCAAGCTAATGGCACAGGCAATCATTTGACCACCATGCATCTCTGATAGCAGCAGGGCATCCATTTTCAGTTAAGTGTTAGAGTACCTTTTTGCTTTCTCTGACCACTGCAGGGGTAAAACAACCTAGTGCGTGAAACCCACTGACTGGTAATAAATTACTATATTGGATACTTTTTGTTTTCTTTCAGCAATGACTTTACTGTGTATTCCTGCTATCATTACCAATTAAAGGGGAGATCGCGTTAGCAAGCTATATCTAACTGTGTATCAGCCCCTATGCTTGAATTGCTTTGGCAAGTATCACAGGGTCAAGAGGCTCCTTTGACCTTTATCAGCTAAGTCTCTCTGACCACTCACTATTTGAAGCAATCTCAGCTGAACAGATGGACACTTTTGCAGACTCTATAAAGCTTAGAATATAAAGATAAATGAAATTGTGTTTTTGGCTTCAAACTGGTTTATGAGCATAAAATATTGTTAGCAAGTTCCACAAACATCTCAGATTTGAACTAGAATGTCTTAAACCTACACCATGAACACAACACATCTATCTACCAGGAAACTGCATTTTTTTTTTGTAGTAGCTTGTACAGCTAAAACTAAAAACTTGATATGGCATATATCTACTTAGTACAAAGTCACTTCTTTATTTAGAAAGCCTAATTTAATTACTTTAATCATTAAAAGCAAGAAGAAAATTTAATATAGCATTTTACCATGGGAATGAGTTAGAGCAGCACACAGCATATGATGAAACAGATCATTCAGTGGATGATTACTACAACAGTTGGATACTACGGGGCATTCAGAGAAAGCCTAGACCTCCATTTCAAATTTCCCTACCTTAAGTATAAAAGCCCTTACTCAAAATTGCTGCACCAAAATTTTAGTCATACAACACAAGAGAATGCTTCAAAATCCCTAGGCGATGATTGAAGAACTAGTAATAATTACATAAAAATATGGCCTTGCAATAATATTTATTTGTAACTGAAAAATAATCTACTGTTCAACAATGACATTCAATGGGGTTTTTGAGCTAAATCACATTGGCAAACCTGCCTTGAATTCACAATCTTTTTGCATATACTCTGAGTTAGTCGCTCAGCTGAAAGGATGAACAATGCAGGATATGTGCAAAGATGCATTTGGTTAAAAAAAGTTACACAGCAGGTATTTAACTGAAATAGCTCTTAAACATATTCCATATACCATCTCTAAAAGAACCTGTATAGAAAGAAGGGATGTAAATCACCAGCTATACTTTTATCTCCACGTAAAAACCATATGCACCTTCTAATCCAACATAGCTCCCATCAATTCACATGTACACACTTCCATGTCTCATCTTGCCTAACTCCTGGAGCTATAAATTTAGGGAGCATGTGAACAGTTTTTGTCACTAAAAGTATCTATGGCCTCCCAAAGTGGGCAGAAAAGACAGGCCTACCCTCTCCAAAGCAATGCTGGACTTATACATAGGGTGAGGATCATGCAGAGTAAAGGTGTTACTACTACACCAAGGTCATGTTTCTTACCTTCAGACACTTCACTTAGTCGTAGGACAGAGTATACTCTTTAGGGAGGCATTCAGAACTTTTCTGGTTCATTTACCCCTTTTAAACCTCAGTATTCACACAAAGAACTAAGCATAAAAAGCCTGGAGTGGTACACCAGTTTGCTTTCACATGCAATTTGTGCTTGACCTGAAGCTTCATCATTTGGACAACAGAGTCCCAAATAAACATGTCAATTCATGATGAATTTTCCCATATGAGTTAGTTTAAAGAAACTGCTTAGAATTTGCCTTACACTATATTTATTATATTATTCACTACAACAACTTTGATCGTATTTCTGAGGATGCCCAGATTCTCCCAAGAATCCAGCTCTCACACAGAAAAGGCTATAATACTTTCTGAGCTTACATCACCAATGCTTATCCATTTAACTGCAACATGAGCAGAGTCAAGCTCTGTCCTTCCAATATGACAATCTTTCACTCCCCTTTTTATTTAATCCCAGTGTAGAATGTTACTATTTCTGCAGCACTTTTACCAGTAATTGTGTCATCACTCCTGATGAGTCTGTAGCACAATGCGTGATGAGCAGACTAAACCACTGCATAAATAACCCTTTTTATCATGTGTTGTAGGCCATTGTCAGGCAGATTGTTGGCCAGATGGATATACTGGGCACAACAAATTTTAAGTCATTATGGAAAAATTGCTAACATATCTATCACTCAATGTAGAGAACTGGAATGAAAATTGAATGTTTCTCACATTTTGTTTTCATGTCCACACTCTCTCCCCATCACAAATACTGAACTTAAACTTTTTCATTGGATTTAATGCAAGTGAATGCATGAAAGTGATTTGGGAGACAAGTACGTTTGACAATGTCGCTAATATTATGAATATAGAAACAAAAAAACGAACTGGAGATCCACTGCTCTCAAAATAAGTCTTTGACATGGACGGTCTCTGCACCATGAAAAGTTTAGATGAAAGAATAAGGCGTTTTTAAATGAAGTCTCATTAATTTATATACTCAATATCCAAGTACTCTGGTTATATCTTAACATATTAACATATATTGAATGTAGAAGTAAATTACCTAAACATATCTTTAGAAATACACAGGGCTCAGCAATAAGTGGCAGCCAAAACATTTTCAGTCTTACTCAGCACTTAAGAAAACCTGTAAGATGGAACATTTTTCCCGTGTTTCCTAGATCCCCAACAGGACAGACAGTGCTAGAGTAAACCAGCAAACACAAACTACTGACTCATGGATCTAGGAATTTTTATACTGAACAATTTACTGGATGAATGAACATCCAAATATCAGAGAATACTGAACACAGAGATACCACTAACACGACCTTCGAAGGAGGGTAAAAGCGTGAGATTATTGCTTTGTCCTAAGAAGGATTGATGTATATAAAAATTAAGTTACCAACCCATGGCTGGCTACTGACTCCAACTGAAATAACATATTTGCCCTGGGCTGCTCTGATAGTGCATTTTCCATATTGGATTATAAGAATCCCACCCATAAAATTTATCTACATAAGTACTAGGAAAAAAAAAAAGAAAAAAACAAAACAAAACATACAAGGAAAAAAAAACAACCTCCAAAACAAACCACCACACCACAAACCATGGGATTAAATTCTTAAATATTAATTAAAATCCTGTCTGTCCTGGAGAATGCCATTCTTGAAAACACAGGAATAGGCAAGCTAGACTTTATTCAGATCCTATATCATACTAAGATGTATCAGAACAGCTGCTGAGCCTCCATACTCAGATTTCAAACTGTTCTTTCCTTAACAGTTGTTCAACCTTACTGAAGGCACTAGAAACGCAGAGGCTTCCAAGAGGACAATATCTGCAAACAAATATTCTCAGCCATCCAGTTGTCTGAGTCATCCTTTCCCTTAAGTACTGCACAAACCAAGTCTGACCACGTGTACAAATTAAGGCTTTAGTGTTAATATGTAGAAAAGCATGTCAAGAGAATGGAAATGTAACCACTGGTGTTACTTTGTTTTTAACTGAACCATAGCTTAGCTTACTGTTTTATTTCTGCTATTAAACTGAGATAAGACAGTCAATAAGTTATCTCAAGGAAGGCAGCAGATAGCAAGTCTTTTGCAGAGTATGGTTTGGTGTATAGTTCTATAATTGCATACAGAGTGCCCATGTATTTCTGAAAAAAATCACTGCTCTTTTTTTTTAAATAGGTGGGTGAGGCAGAAATCCCAAGAAGTCTCACACATCTGAGCTCCTGTTAATACTTTTCTTCAGTAAAATAATACTAATTGAACTATGGGAACCCAGGAACCTAATATTTAGAATACAAAATTTTATCATAAGTGTAAAGATTCCACCACCCTCCAATCGTGAATGGTGGAGAATTGTCAAGAACATCATTGGACAACTTGCAAATATAAAGGTTGTAACATAGATGCTGTAATTTATTTTAGAATTATTAGCATTAGGTAGAGCACTTCCAAGGAAAATCAATTTGGCTGACCTCTGAAGAAGAAATCACATCTTAGAGACTAGAAAGTAGTAAAGACAAAATGTAAGATAGGAAAATTCAAACTGTGTATGACTCCACGCCCAGAACTAAAAGAAAGAACCAGAAGCAAAGAATAAGGTATCACAAACAGCACTTCAGTAAGATAAAATCTCTACGTTCCTATCCATAAAGATATGTTCCTAAAAACTAAACACAAACTTTGATACAGTTTCCAAGGGACAAAGAAGGATACTACAGCATGACAGTTGACATATGGGAGAAGACAAAGAGCAAAAGCTAGGTTAGCTTCAATAAGTGGTCCTCCAATGTGAAATATTTCACAAGGACTATTGATATTGACCTTAGAATTTTATATGTAGGACATCACAGCACCTTTTTTAGCTTGAGCACAGGGTCCAATTAGTTGTCAGGGCAGGGAAAACAAAAGTTTTGTGACAGTCACCTTCTGTATAACACAAAAATAGTCTGTAGGAGAACACAGAACTTGTATGGAGCACTGAAATACAGAGTTAAGGCTTATCAGATTTCTTTCAGGTTCTGTTACTTTTTATCCACATTTGCAAGAGTAAATAATCTGTAAGAGTGCTCTACTATCACAATGTCAGCTTTTTTTGCTTTCATTTTGCTCTGAAGCTGCAAGATGAAACACTGAAATCAACAAACTCTCGACTTTCTGGACCAATTAAAAAAAACTACAGTAGCTTCCAACAAATCTGACCTGTGGTCCAATCACTCAGAATCCCTCAGAATCACGATGCTTTTGAACTGGTACCATTTTAATCTCATAACTGAAGTTATTACTTCACTGTTAGTTAAATTGCTACCTCAATCCCTCGATACAACATTAAATTGTTACATTTCATGGGAAATGAACTGAGATATTTCACATCTGAGTTACAGGAAATACAATTATACCTTCATTTCTTAACTCATTTTCCTACTACATTTAATTAATATACTACTAAGTACAGCTTCTGAACATTAGGCCCAGTAAAGAAAATAGAAATAACCTGTCTAATATGTAGCAGCATAAAGGTTACCAACTTCAAGGAGACGTGCTCTACTTTGGTCTGCTTTGTTCTTAAATAATCCACTTCATAAAAATTATCAAGATCTGTAATTCCTCACCATAATACTCTAAATACTACAAAAAGGAAAAAATAAAATCAAGCCATGTCTAGCATACCACTGTTTATGATACCAATCCTGATTTTGCATTTGATAAGTATGATTTGGTATTTGTCCTGGTAACTTGTTTCCATTTTTCTATCAATTTTTCCACCAGTAACATTTAACCAGCAGTGATTTTCAAGGCTTCCAATAACAATTTCATTTTCAAATTGCACCTTTTATTATACTAAACCAAGCAAACTGATACTGTCTAATGGTCTTCATTTGTCTTTTACTTACTCTGTGCAGCAACAAAACTAAGTAGGTATATCTTATTTATAATTTCTGTACATTTTTGTTTCTTTTTTTTTAAAGCAACTATAAAAATAAAAACTTCGGCTTTCCTGCTAAATGCCTCTATTTCCGAAGCATCTTGGAATCAAAGAATCATAGAATAGTTAGGGTTGGAAAGGACCTGAAGATCATCAAGTTCCAACCCCCCTGGCATGGGCAGGGATGCCTCACATCTTGCCCATCTCATATTTTGTTTAGAGCACAATGTGTATGCAGTAACGTAAGTGAATGTTAAGTTAGTCACCACGTTAGACTACCAATGCTAGGCATGTCAATTTAAGAAAGCATTTAAAAGTGTTACAGTAACTGATACTTGGCTACTCTGGTCACAGTTATTTGTAAATCAAAATGAACTTTTACAGGCACTGTTTAAACCCTTAATTAGATATTTTGACTCTATTTTCTGCACACCATCCATTAATACTGAAATAACAGCATTTTAATAAATAGTAGAGTGGATATAACAAACAATAAATATACCTATCATTTCTATAAGACTTCTTATGTAAATAAATACTTCCCCCCCCCCCACCTCATCTTTGCCTTGTTTGTCTCTGAGAGTAAAAAATTCCCTTTCCTGGCCTAGCTCTTCAGTAGTATAATTCACCAGTCCAAGGTTTACACAGATTTTAGAATCTGCTCCTCCTCCAAGATTTTTTACTCAGAAGAAGCTGTAATTACATTACTGAAATAACTGGAAATATCAATGCATGTTAAACACAGATTTATATCAGATTTATTTATCTGAAGAGCTAGGAAACTTTGTAACATGAAAGGTTTCTGGAACATCAGGAAAACAATTCCCAGATATATCCAGCTTTTTATGTGCATCAATGAAATCCTCATATGATGCACCGAAGCATTTCAATCTTTTTTTTAAACAAGTTTTTCACACAACTCCAATTTTCAAATATAACTACGACTTAAAGGTATAATGAAAGCCAGTTCCATATCAACACCATGAGCACACGATCTAGCGTGTAGTCTATTGTAATTAAGACCAGTGATTCAATACCTATTGCTAGTGGCCAGGTATCATAGCAACCTTGTGTCACTGACTACTGCTGTAAAACTGTTCAGCACCAGCAAGACTATGCTTCAGGAAAATCCACAATGGCACTACAGATTGTCAACATCTGTGGGGGCTGTTACAGGGAGAACAACAAAGAAATCTGCTTTAAAAACCCCGATGCTTTGAAAATTGACAGGGATACTGCAGTAGCACTGCAAAAAATTAAAAAATAAAGAGGAAGGAAAGACCATTTTTTGCCATTCATTACATAACTTATGCACCACATCCTAATATCCATCAATATAAGCTGAGAGTTGAAATAATACTGCATTACCACATTGTTTATGTATTCCAACAAAGCAGTCTTTTTCTTTCTTGCTAAATACAAACATCATTCATCACCAACATTAATCTGAAAATAAAACAGACCCACTTTTAAAATAATATTTAAACTTCCACAAATGAACTCTAGATAGTCTTGTATAAAACTGCAAAAAAGAAAAAACAGGTTACTATGAACAAGAACCCAATATTGATTTTTCTGCGGTGCAGTAAAGCATCTCCATTCTATTTGGCTGCTGTCAAAGCCACTCTTTAACAGCTGGAGTCAAATTGCACTATTTACAGCAAGAGCCCTTGTCAAGTGGACCATAAGTATTCTAACAATACACTATTCAAATGGCACTTTGCCACACAAATTGCTGACTTGATGAATACCCTATGTCAATGACTAAGGCCAATATAAAAGTTTCATTTTATGAGAGGTTTTACGTTCACATATTAAGTAAAGCTTTCTTGAAAAACTATTAAGCTATCTATTTTCAGTCTTTTGACATTGAAAATAATTAAAATCTGTTTAAATATATCAAGAGGATTTGACAACATTAATATGGATCTTGTGTTAACTGCATTTGTCAAACTCATCTGTTATTGGTACTCCCACTGGCACGTGCAGCACAATAAAAGAATTAAAATGGTCAAAACACCATGAAATCAAAGCATTCGGCTTTTGTATCTGTGATTTACATGATGACAAACGCTTTGAAAGAAAGCCTTTGAAGCTGGACTGCTATGTGAGGATATTTTTCTGCTTTCTTCTTAGGATGGAGGAAAGAGACGATTACCTTATAAATGTTATTTTGTCTTAAATATAATATTAATGGTAAAACCATGTAATATTAAACATTAAGGAAAAATGTCAAATCTTACTTGTTATCTTCATATGGATCATCCCACTGTACAAAATAAGGATCACACAAAAACATAATACCAACAGGACAGAACAGCTACCCCTTATTTTTTCTGTGACAAAGCTTCTGAAATTGAATTCTTTAAAAAGAGACTAAAATTGACAGCTTTAAAAAATAATTAACAACTTAGCATTATTTTAAATTTCTAATATACAATTTGCAAAAGCAGCAAAATGATGATAAAATATTCATTGTATACATACATACTGAAGCCTCCTGGGAATCTGAAAATTTTATGATAGTTTAACCTGTGTGATCATTATATGCTTTTTAATATGGTATGGGATGTTGAACTCTGATATGCACAGAACTTCCACTAATTTCATGGGACTGGATTTCAAGAGACTATTTCAAAATGGTGAAATACAATGACCCAGAAGAGTCAATACAACACTTTTTGAAAAAAAGTGTTTCCTGAACAGGAACTAAGAAAACAGCAGATTTCATGACCAGCCTTCATTTCAGCAATAACAAAACAGTGTTAAAGGAAGCGTCAGAGCTCCATGCTCCTTTTGTGTAGCCTGCATTTGGACTTCTGGAATAGCATTAAAGGGACCTCTATTGTTATTGTCTTCTCAGATTTACCTACACCCTGTACATTTAGCCTCCAGCTTCTCCTACCCTAATCTACGGAACCTGCTGAAATAGGGATGGAGTTGGGAAGAAAAGATAGATATAACGGATGACGGATTTTTGATGAATGCAAAGTGGTTTCCAAAGAAAAGAACTTCATTTGTCAGGAAATTAGACTAAAATAACAGGACTACAATGACAAAATGATAAAACAAAAGATACTTTGACAGTCATAGGGAAGTCTAAGAGACATCAATATTATTCTCTCAATAAAAAGTTTTTATCTCATGACTTTTTTATCAACTCCCAAATATGAACATTGAAAAAAGAAAATGGAATATTTTATTGTGAAATCAGAGCAGCCAAGATGTTTGTCTGACCAACTGCTATAAATATTATTACAACTCCACTGCTGCCTATTGTGATATAAACCCCGAAGAATGTGAAACTTCACACTTCAAAATTTACCAAAACCTATTTTCTCATATTCCATGAGCAGTACATTTTCTTCCCAGCCACTTTGTAAAATCCAAGCAATTTTTATTTAACAAGTATGACCAAAACTGCACTCCAAACACAACTATAACTTTTTCCGTTGTGCCTCTTTAAAAAGCCAAGAAGAAACTATTCTTTTTAATGAACAGTGAGATCAGATTCTGTGTCAATGGCCAACCAGTGCACCATCTGCCCCACAACATGCTCAGCAGGATTACACTCTAATAAGACTTTACAGAAAATGGGATCAAACAGAACTTTAGAAATCAGACTAAGGTTACTAAAAGGTCAAAGATAAATATTAAGTTAAATAATTATTATAAACTCAAAGATAAACGCAAATTTGTGGATAACAATAAAAAAAGACTAGAAAAGAAAATTGAAGAATGAGGACTTGGATTAAGCTATGCTTTATCAGACAGAACTTTGGAATATCCAGTATTTAATTGACCATAATTAATAAAGCCAGAAAAAGGCCTGAGACCATTCTGGAGGCTGTTTCCCCATCCCAGATGAGGGAAAGCATTTTTTCATCTTTTTTCATCTTTCAACTTATTTCGCAGACTTCAGTGACATTCCCATACTTGCGGGAAGATATTTTTATTCTAAATTCAGGAATGAAGAACAGCAAATATAACTTTTTTTATTGCAGGGAACAGAATTCACAAAGCCCAATAATTAAAAGGTAAAACCACAAACAAACAAGACTGAGGCCTTATTCTTCAAGATACACTCGTATCAAGAGTTCACTGAATTTATCCATTCCTGAGGCACAAACAGGGTTTTGTAAAAGTATGTACCATTATCTTCCAAACTTAATAAAGTAATATCCACCTAATCAAATTAAAAGTTGTATTACAATTGATACAATTTTAATGTTTAGTTTGAATTTAGCAAATACAGGCTTTTAAAATTATCTACAAGTAACTGGAAAATATAGGTATATCTAGGATACAAACAGAATTACTACTGCATTTTCAACCTTCTCATAAGGTGCCTCTGTACTTGTTTTCTCAGCTTTAACAGCACATTAACACTTGTTAAAGCGTGCTACATCCTTCTGTTCTTTCCAAAGAAAAGAGAAAGAACACAACTTCCCCATCCCTCACAATTATTTAGTTTAAGGACTTTTACCATGAGGTTCTAAGGTTACTGCTAAAAGATGCAGTCATAAGCCAGAGGCATAAGGAAATAGGGTCTAACTATGGGTGCAAAGTCTCTAAGAAAATATTTCTGAGATGATCTACTGGTGACCTTGCATAAGGCACTCCCCCAGTCTTGCCCATTTGTTGCACGAAATAGGGTTGAAGATGTAAAACTGAGCCAATCAGAACAAGCCTTTATAAACTTTAAAGCAAGCCCCCATACCACCTGTACAGGACTACTTTCAGGAAGGTGAAAAAGTAAAGAATTTGAATCACAAGCCATTGCTCTGAAGAAATGCTTTACTTTTCCTTCTTACCTTATCTGGAGATTTTTCTGCATGAGTGAGATTGGAAGAGACCATGCCATGTTTATAAAAGGTAGAATTTTTATTTTTATTTTTATTTCTTTTTGACTCCTGAGATACAGGAAGTAGAGCATCTGCCACCAGGTATTCTGAATCTTCAATGGCACTAAGAATTGCTTTTGCAGTTTCACCTGTTTCATGTCTTTCCAGTGTGCCTAGAGAAACAAAAACAGAAAATGTATTTTTCAAGAAACTATTCTAATTCGTATTTCATTGTAAGTATCACAGCATTAACTTAGTACATTTCATGTGAGCAGATAAAGCATGAAGAATTTACAGATGAGCCAACTAATTCCTCTTTTTATGGACGTTAAGAATATAATTTTACACAAAGATCTATTGTACGGCATTATTACACTAAAAAACAAAACCTAGTTTTTATAGAAATCACTACAGCAAATACCTTATTCAGACAAGAAGAAACAGGCATTGCATATAGTATGTGAAGTCAGATGCAATTTTCAAAAGGAGCAAAAGAAACTCAAGACTATCACTTTGCTTAACTCTGTTCAAGAATCATTTGTTTTGTTTCCGCAAAGCCCTCACAGTGCATCTGTATCATTAACAGTGTAAACAATAACACGTTTATGTAATATTTTAGTGCTGTCCTCTAGTGTTCTGGGTTACAAATAGCAAGGGAATGCTCAAATTTTTCTTTCCATTCCTAAAAACATCTTTACCCCTCACACTTTTTAAACACCTGAATATAGCACATGTATCTTAGCAGTCTGATTCCTTTAATTCTAGGCAATCTGGTTCCTTTAAGTGTTATACACTTTAGTTATAATTTTATTTAGTAATAATTTTAGTAACGGCACTTTATAACTGATATTAAAGATATGTAAACTGAGCTTAAATGTATTTGAAATGAGCTCCTACTATACACTACACATTTCCTATAGGAATTAAACTCGTAAGAAATTGCTGAAATGGCATGTTTCCTATAAATATCAGAGATAAAAGACATGGGCAGGATTTTTAAAGTATTAAATATCTGCTGTAACGTGAAATGTTTTTTCCCTTAAGTTTGAATTCTTTGTAGCCTCAAGTAACACAACATGAATTTCCCTTTTCTCTGCTACCAGAAAAAAATGTGTAACATTGAAGTTCTATCAGCAACACCTGCTAAAAATATTGGATTGGGATTGAGGGATCTCATATGGTAGTGTTTGTGTGTATATGTGTATAAAGACTCTTCATCTGAAATTATTTCTTTGAAACTCATCCATTCTGTTCACTGCAGTATTACCGCTGTTATTTACAGGGTCAAAAGTCCTTGAATTCAAAGCAATACAACTGATTCTTTGTCCCCTACAATATCAATTGAATACCACAGATTAACTATAATATTGCACTGAAAAACTAAAGATCAGCCCCAGTTGTTTTTAATATGTAACTTCCTTTATCCCTCCCCAGGATTTGGAGCTACTGTCAGGGATTACTACAGATCTGCATATTTACTGCAAGGAAAGCTAGTTGCCCGAAGATCTTTACAGTTGAAATACCTACATATACTTCAAAACAAACCTGGCTACAATGTTTCCAACATTGCAACGTTCATTGCAACGTTTCAATAGTTCAAACACAGAAACTATTAATAGAAGCCTACAAGGAAGATTATACAATTCATACTAGACAACTGAGCAAACACACATCCTTAAAAGAATGAAAAGTGCTTGTAGCCTTACTCTTGGAAATAACAGTCACAATAACAGTCACTCAGCTAATATCGTTTTGGTGTCGTTATATATGCAACGTAGTCTTTCAAGCTGTAAGCATATCCTGTTTCACCACAGAATCCCCTCCATCGTACAGAGCAAAAGATGAACAAAAATCACTAAAAAAAGTAGCTCTTCTCCCTTACTAAGTGTGAAGGACGAAGCTTTCCCTACTACCTTCTGCAGTAATTCCATTATGCAGAGAACACTTATATGTGTATATATACAAATGTATACACATACATATTTACCCTTGTTTCCTTTATCACTTCGTCTGTAGAATTTGCTACCAGGAATACTGAAGTGCTTCAGAAAGACCATTATCATTATATCCTTGTGAAATTACTGTGTATCATTTTTATGGACAAGTATTAAAGGTAAATATTATACTAAATTTTTAATCAATCCAAGAATTTTGAGGGCATGGTATTAATTTCAAAGGCCTGATTGCATACTCTTTAGCATGAAACAGAAATTCAAAAAAGGTTTTGCTACCTTCAGATGCATCTATATGTGCACACCACCAGTCATACCCTTAGAAGCCAGACTGTTATGTGGAAG
The DNA here is from genome assembly GCA_025447955.1 of Psilopsiagon aurifrons. Taxonomy (NCBI): domain Eukaryota; kingdom Metazoa; phylum Chordata; class Aves; order Psittaciformes; family Psittacidae; genus Psilopsiagon; species Psilopsiagon aurifrons. Next base: position 56,772 of record JAOEHY010036070.1, read on the forward strand.
ATTATGTGAAAGATTCTTGAAAATACAGAATACCATAATTAAGGCTATCATACTACAGTAGTAGAAGAGGATAAAATCATGCATCCATCACAAATCAAGACATGAGTTGCCTGACTTTTCATCCTCCTAGACGTGCATATATACCCAGGAGAAAAAAAAAAAATACATATATATATTTAAGGCTTGCACTATTTTCTATATAACAGAGCTCAGTCCCTGGAAATAGCTTCAGAGTCAAGTTTACAGCTTCTGGTTGAACAAAATATTTTTACTCTAAAGGAAAGAAACAAACAGAAGAAGTGGTAAAAATCTCAGAGAAGGGGGACAGAAGCATTTCACCTTTGAAGACCATGGCCTGAATGACATAAAGAGGCAGTCTTAATGTACATGAAAGCAAACTGATATTTCATACTTTACACATGACAAATGTATCATTTCAAAATGCTGACAGATGTGCTTCTCCATATTGTAGCCTTATGGATGCAAACAGAAACAACTGCATGTTACTGAACATTTCTGCTACTGAGTGAACTCTTTTCAAAGTGTCAGTATCGGAATTATGCTTGTAGCAAGTGTAACATTTGCCATGTGTAGTTCGGAGAAGAGAAAATTAACTACTTACTAATAAGAAAAAAAAAAAAATCCCTTCTGCATTCACACTGGGCAAGGGATAAAACTCAGCCTCTCACATGGAAGCATAGTATTTACTATTTCTATTTTTGATTTTTTAAGCACATTTACAGGCAGAAAACAATGCCCTGGACAACCAGCTTATTTTCTTACAAAGAGAAGTCTGTGATATCCTAAAATCAATTTCAGAAACTTATGAGTTCCATCTTAAATTATTTATAGATCATCTTCAACAGCTATCTAAAATCTCTCACAAGTAGTACCTTCTAGAAGATGGTTCCTTTATAAAGCATGGTTGCTCGCATATACATCTTAATCATGCATCTCTGTATATGTGTGTAGACATACTTAAAGATTTCTGTGTACATAGAGCTCCAATAAAAGGGCACAGGGAAATGGGTGTAACAGAAAGGGCTGGGTATTAACAAAGTATTTGTTATCCAGTGTACTTTACACTTCTGAAGAGCCCAAAATGCTCTTTTGCAAAATGAGCAGGCGGCAGAGACAAAAATAGATATCTGTATTCTCTGATTCCTGAATACGTTATTTGAAAGAAACCAACAGGGAGGGAGAGGGGAATGTGCATACGTGACAGTGATATTCTGACCACTTTGAACAGTTAAATGAATACTGGAGTAGGGTGGTTATTGTTCCAGGAACAGTTATCTGTAAGGAAAGTTGTATCTGATGTTAAAGGAAACAAAAATAAAGGAGTAAGAAAAGGCAAAGCCTGTACATGGGAATACAGGACACAGGACAGAAGTAAAGACAACTCTGAAACCTGAAGTATTTTAAACACAAATACACCCGAAAGCTTTTGACTGGAGGGCATAAGTAACAATGTATGAAAAGGAAAATATAGGGGTTTTCTACAGAGCAGCAACACCACTGCCTATGACCCCCTACTATACATACAAAATGCAGGAAAAGAAAGTCTTTATCTCTCTAAAGCTGTGACCATGGCAACCAAGTCTCAGGAACAGACAAGAGTGGAGTATTTTACTCTCCTAGGCAGCTCTGGACCACCAGATGTGACTGGCTAGAGACTGTTAAAACATCTTATTCTTCTTCTAGACCAAATACTACAAATTGTGTTGCCTGGTGTTATCACTTGGGTTCTGCTCTTACTGAATGATGCATTTTTACTGAGGAGGTCACACATATTATCCTGCCTCAAGACGAGGTATTCACTGATATCACATGACCTGTCATATCATCAGGCTCCAGTGCTTTCTGTTTGCTGTCACAGCTAAAGTATTGAAAATCCTCAATATTGCAGTACTGCTGTGACCTAGTAATTCAGCTGAATCTTATAGCGTAACGGTGATCTGTGAATGAAAAATGGTTTCAGAATTGATTTTATTTGAAAAGAGTATGTGGTCAAGAACAAATCCTTTATTTATTTTTCCCTTTTCCCACTAGTAATCACCTTTTAGAGCAAGTATCCTCTGCAATACTGTTTGATTTTCTGTGAAGATCTCCCTTTCCATAAATACCTATTTCATCTGAAAAGAAATTCCCACCCACTTTCTTCTATGCTGCTGGAATCAGGCAAACAGAACTTATGTTCCTTACTGGAAGATGCTTGAATTTCTCAAGTCTACCATCTTGCTCCAAGACAGCTGTCAAGCATTTCACTCCGAAGAGTTCTCCAAACTGCTAGTGCCTACCGCTCTAATATCAAATGGCCCACAGCAAATGGAACAAACATGGCATTATGTAAACATATACATTTCTAACCAATATCCAAACAAAAAAAATATGTTCTATCAAATAGAAATAGGAGAGATCAAACACCAGCCTATTAAAATCTAATAATCTTTAAAGGAATATTTTAAGTACAGGAATAGATTAACAAGGGAGAGAGGAGCATAGAGAATATTTTGGCAGACCATCTTTGATGGGTTTTTTTGCATTTGGAAGATTTTAGTCTTGTAGTCCAACTGCTGCGCATTACAGACATTCTTCAGAACATACATTTTCAAAATAGCTATTGTCACGATACCCTTTAGCTAAAGATGGCTGTGAAGAGCACCACAAACTACTAGGATCTTGTATATAATGCAGTCTTATATATATATAAAGTAAAAAGAGCAGTTCCCCAATGCAGCCAAGTCCTCATCTCGGGATTTCTGATGCAGACATAACACCCTAGGAAAAGAGACATTAGAACTCCCCTGCTGTCTCCCTGACTCCATTTAAGCTATTCTAAACAGCAAAGGACAATAATCTTGTAATAGGAATTGTTGAAATACATTACATCTGCTAAACTGGGCTGAATGGAAGAGCTTACAAGAGATGTGAACAGTTTCTGCCTATTCCTTTATTATCACCTGAAACATGGACTGAGGATGAGAATCCTGCCCTTAATGTCTGGAATGAAAACCCTCCCTCATACAAGCTCTTCTTACCCTGTCAATCTTCCCCATTTCCACTTTTTTGTTTTGACTTTTTGGGGGCTATAAGGGTACGTCCTTAGCTTCTACAGACTAGGAAAGAGATGACACTGCTTTTTTTTCCAAGACAGACTTTTCCAAGCTCCACTACCTTTTATTATTCTACATCAATAAGTAGTTACTGAACAATGACTCAAATTTAGAGAACTATAAAATATTCAAGTGCAAGCTACAGACTGACCTGAGGTTTACATGTATAAAATATAGGATGCCATAAAAAAGGCAAAACATTTGTCAGCCTTAAGTTAAAACTTAACTAATTAAAACAAAAAGCTCAAACAGCTTCTAAAGCATATGCATTCATGCTTGCGACTTCTCATTCACATTTTCAAAAAATGCTAACCAATGTTGTCTCATCCTGTATGTCTTTTAGAAAGTGATTTAGGAGACAGCAGAAGATGCACAGAGAAACTACAGTAAACTGGTAACTTTCCATTTATCAGGTTATCATTTCATCATATATGTCACTTTCGATATACCCTGAATTTCTTTACAGAGCTGCTTTCTGAGAGAAACCTTGTCTAAACCAGAAATAGTTTTATGTTCCATTGTGTTAATTGCTTCAAGTTAGTTACTCTTGGTCCAAGAAGCTATCTTGTCTCACTTCAATACTGCACAGTCGGGTTAAGTCCCTCCCTGCAGGTTTTCCCTTTCTCTAAAAATGCTTCTTACGCATGAAGGTGGAAGGGAGGAGAGAAATCAAGATCTTAACCCACGTGGTGTCTGCCCTGACTATTAATGTTGACAGTCAGACCATGACCTAAGAACAGAAGAGCTAAATCACTAGAGCCTTTTTCCAAATACAAAAAGGTCCCTTCAGGGGAGTTACAAGCCTTTCACAGTCTTCAATTAACTCCTCCTAGTAATGCAACAGGGTACTTAGTATTTGAGCCATAGTTTTGTAAAGGGCTGTTCCTCATAGTTGCACAAGGGATGACGAAATCGGGTGCAATGTAAATGTTTAAGAGATCATTATTAGGAATATCAAACAAGACCTCTTTGTCCTAATATGAGACAGAGTATGCACAAAAGCCTTGCTTTCCAGTGCTGTATTTTATAAATTCTAAAATGAAGGAAAGTTACCATGCAGGTGTAAAATGAGCACATGTACCCTAGCTACACCACAGCCTTCAGCATATGAACTGCAACCACAGAACTCATCAACTAGGCCACACTCAAGTCTAATTCTGACCAATGACCTGAAGAGAAAAAAAGATGGAAACACAGAGGGAGAAAAAGGGAAAATGAGGAAGGATATCAAAAGAGGCTGTAAACGACCAAGTTTTGCAAGGAGAAAACCATCACAGGAGTGTAATTATCGTTGCTTTCACAATAACCTAGGCATTAAGTCCATAGCAAAATAATGACCAGGTTTACAAGTTCTCAGTTTTTAGAGAGCTCATACTCAAAGTACTCTGAAACTAACAGAATCAAGTTCTAAGAGTTCCATTAAACCTGTACAACTTAGTTCCTGACAGCCTCCTCATGAAACCTAAGCCTTAGCTATCTAGATAGTTTAAACACTAATTTCTTCAAGATGGAGAAAAAAAAAATAATTCAGACTAAATGAGAGTCTACTTAAAAAAAAGCAAACAGAAACCCTGCCACACACAACCCCACACCTTGCGTGATCCTTGCAGAGATTTTACCAGAGATCTAGAAGACTTATTGTTGTTGGTGCCAATTATAAAAATATTGGAGCAACACATAACTACATACAAATTATCTTTAAACAGTGTCTGAAAGTGGTCCAGCATTTCTGACCATCAAAATGATCAAAGTTTGATCTATTGCGCCACAACCAGTCATTTCATTTTCTTCACAGCAAGAATGATTCTGAAAATAGAGCTTTTACATAGCAGTTCAAATTACTCACTGTGGCATTAACATCGTGAGAAATATTTTCAGGGTATTTCTGAACTTGTGCCTTTTTTTTTTTATACAGGTTTCTTTTATAATAGAAGATCATACAGATTGGTTTGACTAATGCTAGGCACTGCATGTTTTATAACTGGTGCCAATCTTATTAAAAACCTGTTTAAATTTACTGACACCTGTGTAGTTTTTAAATGCTTAAGCTAAAGTTTTCTATGCTTGACTTCTTCCTTAAGGTGGTGGGCTTTTTTGTTTCTCAGCAAGTGTTTCAAATCATTTATCATTCACACTTAAGTCATGAAAGCACACAGGTGTTTCATAAAATCTTCATACCTTGGAGTATGGAATCTAAGCTGAATATAACACTTCCGTGAAACGCACTGTCAGTGCTGATATCTTGTTCCCACTACAGTGACAATTTTAATTGGAGTACCATTACTTTTTTTGTTTGGTCAAACAAGGCCTATACAGAATACATTCCACATGCTAACATACACAGAAACAATCTTATTACTGTCAATTGAAGTGACAGTATTTCATTTACCTCTATTAAGAAACCAAGGTATACACATGTAGAAAATTAGCTGTAAGAAACAAAATCATGTTAGGTTTGCAAAGACAGGTAGTGATAGCAAAGAAAACCTCTGAATTGAGGTAGCGGGCACTTCTATGCAAGTGTCTGGTATGCTGTATGTATTAAATCACTTTAATATTATGTAACACCTAGAGCATCCTAAGAATTATTCTATGGAAAGCACTGCCATTTGTAGGATTCCTGCTTTGCCTGGATGCAGAAGTTAGAAACCAAGACAACTGTGACGCTTCTGCACTTAGCAGGAAAATGGCAGAAATATCGTCACTATGCACCCGGATAATGCAATATCCAACATGGCAAAATACAAGAAAAAATAAAGTCAAAAGAGGATACAAATAGGGCACAAATAGGGAAAACACCACCCATTAAACAGGATAAAACAATGTTGCAGATATTTCTTTAGTAATTGTCCTCAGGAGTTGAGGTACATGGAAAGAAAACTAAATGCAGAAGTACACAAATCTATTTTATGGAATTAGATTTGCACGAATGATCTTTACATCTCAAGTTATTTAAAGGTTAAACTTTTCCTTCAAACACATTTCCTACATGCAGTTACACAACTTTCCTTTGATAACTTGTTTTAATCTTTGTCTTCTACAGCAATTCAATTTTATGTAGAAAATTTCAGTTGTCCTTTATTTTTTGTTAAGCGCCCTGTATGTAATTAATTGGTATAGAATGATATCAAGTAACTTAGGATCCATAAACAACTTGGAGGTGAGGACAGACACTGAAGAAAAGAGCAGCCAAGCAGATACTATACTTAAGCTTTATAATCAAATACCTTATGAATTTTATATCCCAGCAGTGCACATTTCAAGCAGGTACAGTAAAATCACCATTGCCATTAACTGAAACACAGATTGAGTGCTAAAAATCACTATGATCACCACAGCTCTTGCACAGGCAGCAAACATAATGTGGAAAAAACAGCACTGAATTTAAAATTATATATAAATAATTCAAGCATTTTGTAAAAATCTGTTAGATATTTTCAATCAGGAAAAATAATGGAGTTCCTTTTTTCTGAAGGACTGGAACCTTCAGAGTACTCAGTACTTCTGCAAAATTAATAAAGCAGGTTTTGTGTATTAAAAAAATACAACAAAAACTGCCCTTTTGTATGTGAAAAGCAAGACCCCCCAGGCTTGAGGCTTTGAATATGGCACAGTTTTTTGAACTTTGGTTTTAGAGCTCACAGACCATTTTTAAAGAACAAGTTCTACACAGTTATTGAAAAATTATAATGGCACCACTGCAGTAACGTGTGAAAGCGCCTTTATTGGTTCACTTAAAAGAATCAGAGGTTTCCTGCATTTTGGACACATCTTCCTTGTCACATGGGGTACTGTTTAGGCTGCCACTATGAATGCAAGCAAGTGGTATCTGTACTTGACTTTATTCCAATATAGCATATTAACAATGAGTAGTGACAATGTCATAGACAACAATGCAATAAGACAATCCCCAGTGTATTCAGATAAACAGCCTGTAAGATGATTAAGCCACCACATCTTCTCAAAAGGACTGTAAACATACACTTATTTTTGAAGATACAGGAGATCTAACCTCAGCAGAAGTACTCTTCAGGCATACGTTTCAAGGGGGGTTTTGTGTTGCAGCTAGCATCATGCAAGAAAGTTATCAAATTTGCACTCCCTGGTCAAGTATGAAAAATATAACATACCCAATGTAAAGTTAAACATGTCTTATGTTAATAAACAGTAAGTTCTATTAAATGATGTTATAATTTTAAACTCACACTGAGTGTGTTGTAAAACAATAAAACAGAAAGAAAACAGAGACTTGCAAGGCAAGAGAAATAACAGGAAATAAGTAGACAATTAATTCTGCAAGTATGATGAACTCTACAGAATAAAGTCATATTAAGCTAGCACTAATTGAAAGGCTAAATCTGCCTCTGATAAATGAAGATTGCTATCTCTGAGTGAGGAAGATTGCTCTTTAAATTCTACCCATTCTTTCCTTGAGCTGAATACGTATTAGAAATGTGGTTCTGTAGACACGCTACCATATGCTGTATATAGCAAGTAAAAAAGCACTGATTCTTTTATTATTGCATATTATCATACTGATATTTACCTTTTTTAGAAAAAAAAAAAAAGATACCAACTGCTTAGGAAAATGTAAAAGCAATACAGGCAACAGTTAATTTCCTTATTGAAGTGGGTTTCAAGTGGTGGCTATTGGAAAAAATATTCAGCACTTTAATTAGAATAAAATTTGTTATTGATTTTTGTATTTGTCTTCTAGCACGCATAAGTTTGGAGCATATCCTGTACACATGCTATGTTAATATTCCAAATGTACTATTAGATCAATATTTATTGTCATGGAAAGATATTCTACTATAATGGAGAGTTATAATGGAAAGCTGCCCTATCTGCATATTCAAATTTAGGTAAATACACTAAACTACACAATTAGCTCATATAGCTTCTGTCTTTTTTATTTTTTTTTTTTTTTTTACATAACAAACCCCCATTCATGTGTAATAATGACATTTAAACTTAGAATAATTTCTTTATTCCAAAGGAGTAAAAGGATGAGACTGAACTTATTTATTCTATACCTATAATAGCAGCAGAGAACAAGCTATGCTACTCTCCCTTCTCCTCCTCCTTTAGACTGCCCTTGCAGTTCGTGGGGAAAAAGACATTTACATATTCCTGCTTCCTTCTGCTCATTATAAACTCGACATGAATAACCAGCTCATAGATAAAAGACTTAAATATAAATAGAGATCTTAAGTATAGATAGAAATCTCAAGTTAGATAAGGTAAGTTTCACTTGAAGTCAACTACACTCCTGGTATTTAACACATTTCAGCATAAACTATGCTGAAATGACTATTTATTTGGACTAAAGACAGCCCATAAACTTCTGGTAACCTCCCATTCACTACGTAAAATAAGGTATCTTTGTAGTCTTGTGAACAGGGGGTACAACAGATTCTACATAAAGTAGTATTAGTTTGGATTTTAATCTGCGTGACAATGTTTCTTCCACCACAAACTATAAAAAACCTATTATGAAAGCCTTCTAAAAGCTAAATATTTATAAAACTTCAGAATGTTTTCTGAAAAAGTACATCAGACTCTGTCACAGGAAACTGGACAATGAACTGTTCTGTATAATGCAGTCTTTCATCTGCTTAAGGGGTCAGCCTCTTAATTACCTGATGGAAGAACAGTTTTGAAGCTAAATCAGTATAACTGAGAGGCAGATATAGGTACTAGATGCTCCTAAACTTTCATCAAGTCATCTGTCAAATTCAGCAGAATTATTGCTGACTCTGCAACAGTGTAAATATTGAAACATTCATGGAAATTCTTGAACCCACAGCCTGAAATTCTACACAGACTGGCTGTGCTCCCAGTTATCCATTACCCCCAGTACAGCAACACTGATCAGATTTTTTTTTTTTAACTGCAAGCAATGATATAAGTCTGACAAAATCAGGTCCTCCCCTCCCACTTAAAGACACAAGGCTTCAATCATGAAGCTAACTGCATAGCCAGAAGAAAAACAAACACTTTTTGACCATAGAAATAACAAAAGTTTATATTATGTCTATTTCCATAATGGAATCCAAGCACAAGGCTACCACTACTCTTCATCCTAGTTAACAGTTAGGGAATACACTTGCAGGTATAAGCAAGTGGTACTATGCACAGCTGCCTGCTCACCTGCCAACAGATGAAAATTATAACAAAAGGCTGCAGTGTTTCTGGAGAGGTTTGTCTGTAATGCTGTGTACAGCTTTCCCATATATCTGAACAATACTTCAGTGCCACTTGGCCAGACAAAGCATCTACATAGCTCTTGATCCGGGTCAGGCCAATTTCAAGGATCAGCGCCATGACCTCTTGCATTCTCCTGCAATACAGATATAATTCAACATTAAACCAACTACACTACATCCTAGTAGGCTTTCCCAGGTACCCTCGGTGGCATCTTTTAGTCAGCAATGCCTGACTGGAACAAAAAATAAAAAAAACTGTTAATTGTCAATGTAGCAAATAGCTGCATCCTTTCTTGTGTTACAGCTGTTTTCCTTCAGAGGTGGCAATTGTAACTCTTATTCTTGTTTGATACAAGTAAAAAGATAGACCAACAGCAACTAAACCCCACACTTTTAACTATCTGCACCCATTCTAAGAACACAATGGATATGAATGGTGGCATCAGTTTTAATTCCTCTGACTTTGAAGTAGACAGCACTTTTACATCTGACAGTCACAATATACCCTAATTTTTGTCTCTGTGGTACCATTGCAATTCTACACTATTAAATTTCACTGATGTACAGAGAATTCACTATACTTTAGCACAAAGTTATCTAGCTGTACTAAATAAAACTGCATTAAGGACGTAATTCTGTCTCCAAGCCTTTCTTAAGGTTGTCTTAGGCACTGTATGGTGATAGAAGCTATTAGTTCTTATGCTGTTGAGTGCAAGAATTTGCATCTCTATAGAATTAATGAGTCAAAATCTTTTTCTATATTGTTAAGCACAAGCAGCAGCACTGAATTTGCTCCACAGTATTTACTGTCCAGAAATCTAGGAAAGAAACTATTAGTTTAACTAAAGAATCACACTGCACCATACTGTGCAATGTATCCCCATTGTCAGGAGTTAATTTAAAGCCACCACATACAGAACTGCCTCTTCTACACAGATAGTTCTTTATATCAACAACCAAAAGTTTCAGATTGAAGATGACAAAGTGAATTATTTAGCAATTATTTACTTAGCTCCAGAATTTTAGAATATTTGTAACCTGTCAGCACCACTTCTAATTAATATTCCTCATTCCTGAAATAATAATGAAAGGTTGAACAAGTAAAAAGCTGAGAACTTGCAAAATTGGTGGTTTTTTTAGATGTGGGATATATTTAAACCTTTTAATTTTTTTACTAGAATACACACTTCACACAAAATATCTAGACCAAAGGAAACAAAGATGTTATGTTTATCTTAAAAGTGGGAAAGTACAATGCATAAGCCCCCTTAGTGCACAAGAACAATCCTGCTGTGCATCTCTATCCTCCTGCAAAGACTAGTGCGCAAGTCCTACTAAAGATATGTCTTGATTATGAAGTAGTGTTTCTTCATGCTTCCCCTACAGCTGTAGAAAATAAGCTTTGTTAATAATTCAACTTTTAAATTTCTTCTTCGTGCTATGATGAATTAAATTATGCTCTCTCATTAGCATAGGTCTTTTGGCTTGAAGTTCGGGTGGGGGTTTTCAGGTTTTGTTTTTTAAGAAGGATATAAAGTGCTGCATTGACATTCTCTGCGTGCTCTGAGTCCCCTTAGAATCCAATGTTTTTCAAAAGGCCCATGAAGACTTGCCACCTTGCGAACTTTAACCTAAATTGATATCACAGGAGCACTCAAGGAGCTGTTGCACTGTACCTTACAAATACAACAACAGCACAGACTATGAGGAATCCATGACAAATATATTGTAAAAGTATGGATGAAAAATAATCATTACAGGCTCAAGTCTGTTTTAAAGCTTTAGTATCTCATCTATTTCCTTTTTTAAAGAAAGTGATTAAGTTCTGATAGAAAGTAACTGATGAAAATTAGATAGATTTTTAAGGAAACAAAATATTCTGTTCCTTATTATACTTACATGCTCAATTTTATTGCAGAGTTTTAAATGCATGCTAATCCTTTGGCCAAAAATTACTCCCCTAGAAATGCTAACTAATGTGTAAGTACAATGACCTTCAAGGATGTCTCACTCTCAAATTGATCTGCACTGAGGAAACAGCCTACCTACAGTTACATGTTTTTGAGAAGTATCCCTTTTAGCTGTGAAATAAAAGAAATAATCTGATATCGAGGTTTCCCACAACTAAATTTCTCAACTGCAACATCAGTTTTAAAAGAGCAATGAAGATATAGATAGAACAGCTGAAAACTGGTGGCATCTTTACAAGCTTCTCCATAAAAATGCATGTATTTGTTAATGATTGCTGAACATTTAGATGCCTGTTCTTGTTTCCCTTAGTTACAACAGGACTCTAGTATAATATCTTTCCATCCTACCTTTAATAGTTTACCACTAGTAAAGGTGACTTTCTGGCAATTGCTACTAAACAAGCAGGTAGGGAATCAGATTAGTTTCACATTTTTTCTTTTTGGTAAAGGGGTAGATAAACAGTATCATAGGGGAGACAATATATAGTATATATAGGGGCAGACATAACAGTATAACAGCCTATACTGTTAACAGAAATACTACTTGCATAGAAAAAGTGTGTGCTGCCATTACAGGGGGGTAAACAATCACAGATCTCATAATACCTTCAGGTACAGAAAAGAACACACTGGAGAGGAAGCATTCTTCCTTTAGAGGAAGGAGAAAAGAGGAAAGCAGCAGTTTGCAACATGGCAGATGTGCTGATGGAGGCTAGTAAAATAAAGGGATTAAAGGAACAACAGGACAGGAAAAAAGATCCCCAGACAGTATCATTCCAGAAACCCTCCAAAAAGAGGATTAAGCAGAAGGGTAGAACCCCCTCCCCTTCCTGACTGGAGAAAATGCACAGACAACATCATGCACCTAGACAAACACCAGAACACAGATAAAAAGGATGATAAATACTTATCAGAAAGCAGAATTCAAAGTTATGCAGGAAGCAACAACAAGTAAAAGCAAGATAAGTTTAGAGTATCCTAACCCAAAGTCTAATATTTACTTTTGAAAACTTTACCTTGTATTGTTTTTCCCAGCACTGTAACTAAAGCTAAAATTCTAAGCAAAGCCATCATATAGTCACGCAGCAACAGCAAGGCAGCAAAGAAAAATAAGCACAACACTGCATACAACAGTTGCAACCTCTCTTCTGTATGTTTTTCAGCAAAGAGAGTGAAAGAATTTTTAAATCTCAAAATGTAATGCAAAAAAGGAAAACTTTCTATTTTTTACTAGCTCTAAAAAGAGTCACATGGTGTATAACCACTTTATTTTTTAACTGACTGTAATTGTTAGTTCAATTTCATTTTATTCTAAGCTTTTTCATTTAAAGCAGCAACTCAGTACATTTGAGGAAAAAATAAGCACCAGAATGCATTTCCTATGCCAGCTTAATAATATTAAATAGCTTACTAACACAATAGACTTGTAATTTATGCTGCACTCATTTTGCCAAGTCTTTCATTAAATGCAGATATATTGTACTTAAAGCCAAGGGACATTTCCATCCCAAGCAGATAGGCTAGATAGCGTGTTAAAATAACCTGTGAAGTAAATTGTGACCTCATTAGTAAAACTACATTTTCATAGAGTATTAACATGCAGCACATTTCAGCAGTTCTATACTCCTCCCTCCCAGAACACAGCCGAACCAATGGAAACGCCGCATTGCAATGTCTAGTACCATCACAGCTCCTAGCAGTTCTGTCTGTCAAAGCTCAAATAACTACATTTATTGCCCTTGTGAATCAGCATTACACTCTCAAATCACTTGGGAATCCACAGTTTAACCTGCAACACCCAGCACCCAACACCCAGCTTTAATTTTCCTGACTACACAGTTGTGATCTTCTCTATTATCTTCCACAATTAACTGATTATGACTTAACTTCCAAGGTTTCTCAGATTAAGGTTTTGCCAAAGAAAGCAGAACTTTGCTTTCTAATTTGGGATTGTTAGGACTAAAAATTTAATTCTAATAACTAAAGAGTAACATTTCATTTATAGCTTCTAGACATATTTACATCAATTTATTGTTATGGCAGCTAATAACCTGTGAATGTCAGGATCTGACTTAAGCTTGTATTGCATTTTATTAAAGACATATCTCAAACCATACAAGGATTTTATTTCTTGCTTGTTTATATAAATAAATTAACATATTCAATGGGGTGGATTTCTGCTTTGGTCTTACATAAATTAGGTTTGTATAACACATGACGAACAAAACTCTGGAAAGTAAACAAAAAAATCTCTCTGTGTTTTTACCTGTTTCAATTTCCCAAATATAAACTGAATTGTCCTCACATCCAACAATTAGCAGATTTTCAACAGGGTCAAATTTTATCTTCTTCACAGGAAACAGATGCTTTCTGGCATGTAAGAGACATACTCTCTTCTGAAGGTGCAGAATTGCTACAGAGTGATCACTGCACACACAACACACTATACCATGGTCTTTTAACTGCAAAATACAAAGAACTTGAGTTTCAATACTGTAACCAGTCATAACCACATAATTTTAACAAGCCTCATAAAGTTGCCCATGTTTCCTTTCCCAGAAAATGTTTTATTTCAGCCTGTATCTCCAACTTGTTTTTAACAGGCTGAATGTACAACAGATCTCCTGACAGGAAAACATACAATCTCCCCTGTTTTCTCAATTAAAACAAAGAATTTAAACACTTTTTCTTCATAATACTTTGCCTATCAAAGCAGTGATTACATAACCAAATATACAGTAGCAGTTCTAGAAGAGAAGGTATTAAAAAGTTACCTTTAACCAAACTGCTGCTCATGTAACAAAATTATGTCAGGTCTTATGACACAAAAGCCAAGAGCAACGTATTTCCAATGAAAAATTTGGTATGTTACACCACATGGATCTGATTCTGCAAAGCCTTCCTTTCCATACCTGCAAGCAATTTTTTGGTGACACACAAAGGAATTCACCCTATGAAAAGATTCATCCCTGAAAAGAAAATTGAAACACCCCCCAAGCAGGTATTAAATCCTCCCTAGTTTTCAGGAAAAAAAGGCTAATGGAAGCCTTACAAATATTAAGAAATTCACCACTGCAAAACATCTCATGGACTATTTAATGTTGGCATATAAGTGAACCCTGAGTCAACCTTAAGTATCAAATCTGACTTCACAGGCTTTCTAAGAGGAAAAAGATGAAATCCCTATCCCATGGAATACAACTGAGACAGGATGTGTTCCCTAATTTTTCATACAGCATTCAGTACAATAAATCTAACATTTTATTACAGACTTCACTTAAAGAAAATACATAAAATTATTCTGAATCTCAAACCACAAAAACATATATGCAAAGGACCACAAGGATGTGTCAGGAACCAAAATCAACCATACACATTTAGATTAAAATACTATTGGTCCAAATCTTTCCTTACTATGTTTCAACCCCTAGCCTTGTTGATTACACTTTTAAACTTCAGAAGTTAGGACATAATCAGATTAACACATAGACTCATAATCATGATATTAAGAACAGCAACTAGAATGTACAGAGCTTCAATTTAACATGTCACAGGTTTGGGATTGTTCTTAATCACTGATATTAAACTCATAAGAAATCAACCCCCTGAAATTAAAAGCACCTTTCAAGCAAGACAATGAATGAAACAAATTAAGAATAGAGTGCTCATGGATAAAAGTACTGCCAGATCATTTTTAATCTTATATACACACACATATCTAGAGACACTTCTTTGTTTGTTTGTTCTTCTAGACATAATTTATCATGCTTTTACTTACTTTATAGCTTTCTGGAGATCGCAAAAGCTCTGTCACTGGACCAGCGTGCAGACTAAATTGGTGTAAGATGCCTCCAGTAAATATATCCCAGCAGATCACAATAGAATCCTGGCCCCCTGACAACAGCCAGCTTGGGTCAAATCTTACTGATTTATCATGCGGATAAAGTAAACAAGTGACTCTGCTACTATGACCATTCAGAACCTTGTAAGGAGGATTATCTGAAACAAGGTGGCACATAAATTATTTCTGCCCTTTAAGAATACGAGTTCCATAGTTTACAGTGCATTTCATAAGATGTCAGGAGACTCAAAAGACTAAATACAATTCTGTACATTGGATTAAAGAATTTCAAACATGTTCTTAAAATGAGGACAGCAGCCTGCACTCTAAGCTTTATTACTCATTTGTACCCTCTTTATTCCTCCAGTAGAATGATCTTTTAGAGAGGTACAAGACAAAGATGTCATGATATGGGCAGTAGTTGTTCCATATATCTCACTTCCAGGCGACTCCATCCCTACTCAATCCCCACAGCCATTCCAGGACTCCTAACAGAGCAAAGCACCCTTAGTAGTACTACGCTGTGATCTAATAGATCAGTTAAAGGAGAAAGGAACATCCTCATTCTTCATTTTCTCCATTCATTTCTCCCTGACCATCACCCCTATTTTTCAGAGAATTTTTACAGGGTTCACTGGAGGGGATATCAGAATTAGGCAGTCATCTGTGCTTCATTAATTCAAACAAAATTCTTAAAACTTACCTTTCAAAGATGTGTTTTCCAAAAGTCTTGCTCTTGCAGTGTTTAAACCCAGCGTTACAAAAATTTTCCCATTTTCACATCCACACACAAGCTTATCAAGACTGGGTATGTATACAGAGGAACTGACAACTGCACTTTCGATTCCATCTTTAGATGCCCAAAGATGATCAATAATGCCCTCTGACTTTGAATGTTGTTTACCAAAATTATCCTGAAGACTCCATGTTGCTGTAATTGGGATCTCTAGAGAGTGTGGGAAGTAAGTCAGGGATTTATTTATTTTTTTTATTCAAACCAAAATAAAAATCCAAGCAAAGCAAAATACTTCTTTGTCTCTTCATCACTTCCCACAACTTATCCTTTATGCAGCCTAGGGATAGGAACTCAGTAGGTGCTATTCCAATGCTAGACTACATCCCACAAAGCCCCTTCTTCTATACCTCCCTATGAAGAGCAGTAAGCAAGAGCAATTAAGCAAATTTTCATGACACTTGATAGAGAATTATTTATGGGCTGACAGCAAGGAAACAGAAACATTTTCTGTTCTGTGAAGAATTTCTAGACACCCATCTTTGTTAGTGTTTTGCTCCTTCTAACTCCAGGCAACCATCGCACAATGAATAAGTGAGCCTCACTTCCTAGCATGAAAGTATTTTCATGGGAATAGAAGTTTTAATGAAAGTTGACTTAAACACGTAGTTAAAATAGGGTATCAAAGGCACAGAATTGTCAAACCTTTTGGAGAACCATCAAATGTTGACATGGGGACATCAGGAACATGCCACAAAGTGATCCTTCCTGAAGCTTCACCAGAAAAAAGAACCTTATAGAAGGGCTCCTTTCTTTCATTCATGAAGCCCATGACAAAAGAAAAACTCTGCCAAAAGAAACAGTAAATCAATATGCTGATACAAAGGAAAAAATGTGGATACCAGGCATGTACACTTGAAGTGAATGCTTAGGTTTGTGTGGTGGAGTTGTCTTGGAACACCAAATCAGGGTTTTTTTTTGCACATAAGTAAACTGGGAGATGCATGCAGGAAGATAAAAACCCGACAAGCAGGTCCTTTACTGATGTAGATGAAAGGTCATCAGCACAAACTATTTTGTTTCACACATCACACTTAGTGTAGACACAGCTTAACTCTGCTCCTTCAAAATATTTTATGAACATCCCCCTACGATGGATATATTTTACAACATTGAAGTTTGTGAGAAAATCATATACTAAGCAATTCTACTGTAATGTAGTTAGGTTTATAATTTCAGAATGGAGATCAAAACTGATCATGACAGGCAGTTTTGTTGCCTCAAATCTGCTACAAAAATTATTCAGATAGGTAAATATTAAGGCAGAAATACTAGAAAAGGGCAGGTGAGTTTATTTTAAAAACGCATATGCTTTGGGGAAGCATATATGAGCTTCCTAACAACACTGCAACCCTATTATTCGCTAAGCCATGTGGTTTTACTATTTCTTATCCCTCACAATATCTGACCTTTTGGCATCCTTCAGCAGTTATCCTATCTGATTTTAGATCACAGCATTTGGGGGAAAAGCTGAATGGCCTGTGCTATTGTCCTTCAACTGAAAATGAAATCTGTGAGGCTTTGCAAGAGTATGCCACAAAAAAAACTTTCTAAGAGCCTGTATTTATCAACAAAAAGAAAGAATGCTAAAAAACCTCACAATAGTATATATTTGACAGTGTTTCTAGCCAGGTATCTTTGCATATCTTCAGAAACTGTTTAAAGACCTGCTTGAGCTCTCATGTAAATACACAAACTGATGCAACTGCAGGGAATTAAAGCCACATTTTCCAACAATTACTGTTTCATAAACAGTATTAGCAATACAACTAAAATATTACTTCAACTAGACTTTCCATAGGTGAAAATGCAGGATTTCCCCCCACACACACACCCAAAAAAGTACACATTGCCAAGAATTAAGAAAAAAATATGCTGTTAATTTGCCAGTGAAAAATTAAAAATGGAATAATTAAGTCTTATTCAGTGTTTTCATAGAACAATAAAATCTGTCTATGGCTCATATTTTTAGGGACCATTCAGGTAACTGCAAACAAATAATGACTGAACTTTTGAAGCTTACTCTAAACATTTGTCAATTTACCGTTTTTTCCTTCACATCAGTAAAGCAGAGTAAATGAGGATAAACAGTTTCTTTCAGCACCTTCCCATCAGCAGGATATATGCTTTTAGAAAGCCCACTGCATTATTAAAAAAAAAAAAAAAGAAAGAAAAAAAAAGCTTTAGAAAGCAATATATTTTAGGAAGCAGAACAGCAACATCCAAGATTCACAAGTTCAATTAAAAGTTACCGAATAAGTAATTATAAGCGACTTTTTGAAATCACAGCACCAGCTGCCCAAGTTCTACATGGCTAATCTTATTCCTATGTCCCCTGCTGTGTCAAACAAAGACTGAGGGCTGTCAAACTCAGGGTAAATCTTTGAGTGCCAAAGTGGTTTTGTTCTGGTTTTTGATCATTTGCAACATGCAGAGATTTTCCATAATAAACCTCCCAAAGTTCATCTTGTACCTGAACTTTTTGTGTGAATTTCCCATCTGAGCCCACCTGTTCAGCAGCTGGTAGATGTAACTGTGACCATCTTCTGTCCAGATGATAAGTCTGTAAGCTGCTAGCACTTCTCCACCAGCAAAGCACTGACCGCTTCTACAGAACTCAGTACAAAGCAAGGAGAAATCACAGTAATCATAGACCTAAGCACAGAAAAGAAATAGACAAAAAAATAAACATTAGACATTCCTTTTAATGCAAGCTGGTTTGAGGCAACGGGTAATAAGTAGAACTTGATTCTTTGTAGTCTGACCAACTCTTAAAGTCAAAGCAGTTTTCATACTTCAATCTGCTGCAAAATCAGAACCAAGCCCTACACTTCTGAAATAAAGTGACAACAAAAAAATGACCATTATAGCCTTCTGTTACAGTAGGTGACTTTGGATGAGGTTTACTTCTTTGCCTTACATTTATTAACTTTTTCTAGACTACTAATTTCTTATAGAGAAGTAGGTAATGAATTTAGCACAAACGTGACACTGAAGACTAATAGAAGTTATAAATGCTTCTATGTTCTTGAGAAGAGGATCTGCTGGCATAATCACAGCACACATCTTAAAGAGATTCTTTTCTTCTTTGGGAGCAACAGAGATTTTTCTTTTTCACAAATTAATTGAAAGCAAAGAACATAATCCCCTTTTCTTGCATGAATTCTTCCATTTCTAGAGCTGGTAAAGAGTTACATCTTGTTTACTTCCTCTGACCTTCCCATTTTAGGATGAAACAGGAAATAACTAAGGCAATGTAGGATACTGTCTGCTTGTTTACATTCCTAGTGGCCTCATGGAGCAAGCAGTCATAGACACACTTTATTTATTCCAGCAGTGAGAGGAACTAGAATTTCTATGAATTATTCATAGCTTAGTTCTATTCATTAGGTAATTCCTACTTAATCTGCTTTATATTTTCCTTTCTACAGAAGTGGGTTAAGGAACCACTCTAAACACATATGAAATTCTCCTATGCTTACATACCTTTCTAATTAAGGAGTAAAATCATCGTAATCTTTTAAAGCTGTAAATTCATTGAAATACATATAAGTTGAAAATCCAGCATTACTTACAAACCTATAACATTACCCTAAGTTTATAATGCATAATGGAGATAGCACAAGAAACATGAACCCCTTGTGGAAAAAGCATTATAGAAATTAACAGAAAGGACTGCATGTTACACAGATTTTCCCATGAAATCCCTATCCACTGTATTCACAGAATTTCTTTATAAATGCTTCAGTACAGACTTTTAAAATATCCCAAGAGAAGTCTCAAGGATGCCCTACAAAGGTATTGTTCAAAGTTGAAGCAGGTGTATGTGGAATTTCCACCACCCCCCAACAGGAGTGGTGTTTGGATCAGGCAGATGTTGCATTAATAGCTCAGCGTTATTTCTAAATCTAGGAAAACGAAACAGTAATTTTAAAATAAAGTTCAGTTTAAGTAAGATTTTAAATAAAAAACAGTTTCAGCAACGACATAATGCATTTCTTTTCTTACAGCTGTAAGAAAGAGATACATTCTGGGTCACTTAGTTTTGCTGGCATCTATTAGTGGAATTCAGGCTACTGCTCCTGATGGAACAAAGGCCCCTAGTCACTGAGGACTGTGTCATACTTGCAACAGTTTTTGTGTACCTTTGTCTCCTTTTGAAATGCACTGTGGACAGGACTGTAACACACCCAGTGCTCTACAGCTGACTAATAAAGTAATCCCCTTTCTACCCAATGCTGAACTTCAAAACCAGACATACATTAATAAAATAATAAAACATCTCAGGCAGTTAGGATAGCAGAGAAGTGATGACACTATTATATCTAACACTGAGTGAACAATTTAAGCTGAGGAAAACAAGTACCTGCATGTAAAAACCACATCAGCACTTCAAAGTTATTAATAAAATTTAAAAGAAAGTATAATGCTTAATAAGGTACCTGCCAGCATGTGGAGGAAACAAGAAGAAGGAGCCTTTCAGTGTATGTACAAAACCGTACTGCTTGACAATTTATACAGTCCAGAGATTTTGATTCCTTCTCACACACACTTTGTCTCTCCTTTACAGCACAGAGGAAGAAAGCCATAAGATTTATACTAGGTATTTGACCTTTTACTTTTAAGACAGAAACAAACCATTGAAAACAATTTTATTATCAAGGCCATGATGCTCAAAATTATTATATTTGAATTATTTTTATTAATTATAGGTTAAATGACTGAAAACTAATGTTTTCTTCTTTGAAAGATATCAACAGTATTTAAATCTCTCAAAAACAGGTATGCTAGTCATGGAATTACGGCTACCAAGCTGCAAACTGTTCTTATTACCCCTTACAGCTCAAAGTCAATACAGTAATACTTATTCAAATATCGCACTTTAAAATATAAAGTAGCTGGATTGTTACCAACTCTGCACCCCTCCCTTCACAGAAGGCCCCAGGCAGTAAAAGGATGGCACCTTACCATGTACACATCTCTGGTGTCTGTAATTGGTTGTTACAGTCCTCAATTTCTACAGTGTGACAGCACTTTTTTGGCCCTAATAATGTTTAGAAGGCCCCCCAAAAAACTTTGCAGATAAACCAAAAATGCATCACAAAACCACTAATATGGTATCAAACTTGACAGAGACTGAGAAGCTCAATTCTACCCATTAACAAGTAGTGTTGTGGCATGCTCTTCAGTTTGTTAAGCAAGGCAGTAATTTATTATGGATGTTCAGAGATTGTTGACATTTCACCATTTCTGTCAATGATTCATAGTGCTTCACTGTAATACTGAAGCCCCGGTGTGAATCTAGCT
Source organism: Psilopsiagon aurifrons (assembly GCA_025447955.1). Lineage (NCBI taxonomy): Eukaryota > Metazoa > Chordata > Aves > Psittaciformes > Psittacidae > Psilopsiagon > Psilopsiagon aurifrons. Next base: position 78,008 of record JAOEHY010036070.1, read on the forward strand.
CTAATTCAAACACAAAACGTTGCATTCCAATTCTAACACTCGTGCATATCATGTGACAGCTGCTGAGAATATTAACACAGAAAAGAATAACTGGGTTTGAAAATGGAGAAACAGCGCACTTGACACAGCAAGAGTCTTTTCCAAGTGAAGACAGCATTGTCAAATGCAGACAGAGGAAAATGAAGCTTAAAACACCATTTTGAGAAAAACAAGGAGGGTGAAGAGGGAGTACTAAGGCCAATTTTGAAGAGCTTTGAATTTAAAGGACAGTGTGAAGGGTTTCAGAGAAAGGAGTGACATCAAGACAGCAGGAAAGCATTACAACTTCAGCATACTGGAATATGGAAAGACAAGAAGCTTGGGCAAAAGACTGCAGCTGTCAAGGCAAAAGCTGTCCAACAGCCCAACTAATTTTAAAAATGCAAGGGTGTGTTTTCAGAATTTTGTTATAAAAATCATCTAATTCTGTTCATCACATATCAAGAAAATTCTAATTTATCTTCTGCTTCAAGGCATCCTTAACTTGAAATTACTACTATATTCATGCTTTCAGATTGCATTTTCACATCTCATACAAACTGACCTGTATGCTATTCAAAGATGAAGATAGGTCCCACACTTTAAGAGCTCCAGTTACAGACACTGCAACCAATGAGTCTTCTGTGAAGAATTTAGAGAGAGATAGTAAACTTGGAACCAAGTTCAAGCAGTGTCTAATACTAAAAGAAAACCTTGGCATAGACTGCTCTAAAACACGGATTCTGCAGGACACTTTAGATGAAGTATTTCCAGAAAAATAACTAATGGCATATAAAAATACAGAACATGCAAGTAAAGAGTGAATATTTATTTTGTCCAATCAGATATATTTCAATAGAAGGCAAAGAATAGAGGGTTTGTGTCCTTTATTTTCCTGATATTACTCAACTAATTTGTACATAAAACCAAGAAATTAGTTGCTTACAACCAGCGTAGAGGCTGCTTGGTTTTCTCTTTGAGAAACATCAAATGAAACACAAACAATATTAGGAGTATTAAAAGCATCTTCTTAAGTGCTGTCAATGAAATGTTAATATGTACATAATGGCTTTGTAAAACATGATTGGATATTAAATCAGGTAGGATTGTTCTATCTATACAGACATTTTATCACAAATACATCTAGAATACACACCTTGAATTCTTGCAGAGTGTACAATACACATACAATTTACCCAATCAGAAGACTGAGATGACGATAAAGTGTGAAGAACATCCAAACTCTTAGCATCAATAATAAGAACATCTTGATATTCTCCACAACAAAGAAGCCAGCCTTCACCTGTCATTCGGAATGAGCAATGGTAATACTGTACAAGTGGAAAGAAGAGAATCAGCATACAGAACTACAAATGTGCACATATTTTTCCAGTTAAGCATGTCATACTTTGAATTATAATCAACACTTATAACATTTACTAAAAGTCTACTGCATATGTGAGACCATATAAAATTTTCCTAGCAACACAAGCATTTCACATAGTCAGCTGCATGCCTATACTAAATCATTGTAATGTAAGAGATGCTTTGCAATGAAAGCAGATCTTAAATATTAGGACTCTTCGAAACAATCAAGCTCCTACTTTGCATTACGTACTGCACAACAGTTTGGAACTTGTTTCTGAGGCAAATATTTGCTAAAGCTCTACTTAAAGACAGAGATTAAAAAAATGAAGTGAAAATGCAGATTATTCATAATTATTTTTGTCATAATGAATTTTCCATTATTTTCAGGAAGAATTTTTATTCCACAAGATATTATTAATCTTGACATTAAATGCCTTAGTGTTAAGATTCATTCTTTCTCAACAATCACAAGGAAAAGGAAGAGACACATAAAGTACCAAGGAACAGAGATGACAACAGTACAGACCAACTATGAAGATTCTTTTTCTGCTAGGTGCTTTGAGGTTTGCTTTTTATGTAATATCTACCCATACTTGTACACATAACTGCTATAAATGCCTAAGCAGCCACCTCAAATGGAATTTACAAGTCAATACTATCCTTAAAGGGAACATGTAGGCAGAGGAAAACATCAGACAGACTCGCAACACTGTCATGGTTTAAACCCAGACGGTAACTCAGTACCATGCAGCCCTTCCCTAACTTTCCCCCTTCCCCACCCCCCTCAACTTCCAGAGGGATGGAGAAGAGAATCAAAAGAATGTAACTCCCATGGGTTGAGATAAGAACAGTCCAGTAACTAAGGTATAACACAAACCACT
>JAOEHY010036071.1:7056-23208 GCA_025447955.1 Psilopsiagon aurifrons
TAATTAGCTAATGCATATTGCAAAACTAGAGCTCATTATTGGCTATGTTCTACAAGGCTAATCCCGCCTTAACTCCCTTTCTTATGCTCATTCCGTACCCTTTTCTCAGACATTCCTCAGATAGCCACATTGCCTCTGTTAACTACTCCTTACAATAGATCATGCTGCACTGGGTCCATGCCATATCGGCTTCCTGGCCGTATCAGCATGTGAAAGGCTAAGATCGGTGCTTTCCCAGCTCCTGCTCGGCCAGCTGAATCATGTCTATGTGACCCTTGTCTGTTAACCATTTCTCTACAGAAGAAATCTTATGACTTGTCCTAGGACAAGATTGCCAGCTCTCTAAACCAGCTTTCTTTTAGTCTTCCCATTTTCAGTTTTAGGTAGAATCAGCTGTTCTGAGGAACTGGAACTCATTGGAGTTCTGGGAATACATGAAGATATAAATCCATTCCTTCTTCCATTATTCAACTGGATAACTTGAATTGGTACATACTGGGGGAACTGATGCTTTCTCGCTGGAGATGCTGTTCTAGAGTGATTATTTGTGTGACACTGTTGCTATTTCCAGTTTTCTTTTGTCTACCAATGAGTGGATGAACAGGAAGAGGCTGTCAGCCTTTCTCCCACACCTGTGGTGACACTGCAAAAGCTCTTGTTCAGGCGTTGCTCACAACATTGACAGACTCACACTCTGCTGGGCACCTTACCCTCTTTTTCAGCTCTGCCTATGATTCACTAGTGTTGTAATGCCTGCAGGAGTCCAGCTGAGCTGGCAAGATGAGATAGCTGTGCTGTAAGTAATTGCAGTACAGGAACACTTCTTATTTATTGTGGTTGCACCCTACCTGTTGTTCATGTCTACCTGGTTTTGTTCTTTACCTGTTTTTTCTCTCTCCAGTGAGCTCTCAAGTTGCAGAAGTAGAGGGGGTGACAAAGCTACTTAAGTAATTTTACTGGTACAAGTTCAGAGCAAGAGTCACATGCAGAACTTACAGTAGGTTAGTCTATTCCCAACTGATGGACAGTATGCTAAATGTGTGTGCATTCCTACTACTACATGAATTGTCACAAAAGTCTAATGTGGTAGTTTTTAGTGTCTGAGCTGTAAGAAGCTACAGCACTGTTCCCTCCTTAAGGCTTCTAGTGCACTTTTGGAAATAGATGTGTTTGGTTTGTTGGGCTTTTTTCCTAAGCCTCAGACAAAAGGGAAGCAAATTTAGAACCTGAACCTCACCAGGTCATTAGAAATAGATCTCTCCTTTGCATGGTGATTGATCTCAGCTTCATACTGGTGCCTAGGATGGCTGGGACAACTGCATCCCTGTTGGAGCCCTGTCAGCTGGGTGATAGTAGGTGTCTCAGTGAGTGAAGTTTCACAGGTAACCTTTTAGCAGCACTGCCATAGGCTTTCCTTGACACCTCACTGCCCTTCACCTTGGACTGAGCCATGTGTTCGTGTGACTGCAGGTGAACTAGCTCAGTGAATCTTCTGTTCTTCCCTTTAAACAAGATAAATTTCCTGCTCTCACAGCAGCAGAGGGACTGGGGCTGGCAAAGTGGTAATGAGGGCTTTGGGTAAGGCACTTCTGAACTACTTGAACACTGAGAAATTGCACAGATACAGCTAACTGAATGAGTTTTCTTTCTTTTGAAGTAGCTCTTGCAATTTCTTTTATAAATAAAATCCTAACTGCTTACTTACCAGACTGCTCTTACAGAAGCAATGGAGGTCTTTGCATTTTCCCCATGTAAGCATGTTAATTTTATTCAGATAGGCTTTTGAAAAATGTCACTTACATAAATTCCAGCCAAATAAATGCTGTGTAAATAGATTTATGGACATATATGGAGTGTCAATATGTGCTTCACACTCACCAGAAACTATGTTCGTGGGATCTTCATCCTTGTTTCCTGGCAGATCTAACAGCCTTCAATGGCAAATGGGAGGCCACACATGCAGAAGCCAAGCAGTGCAGTGGATTGGGTATTTTCCTTTATATTTTAAAAAGCATTTCTCATAACATTTTATACATCCTTTTAAACAGACTGGTGGGGATGGATGCTTCAGGTCAGCGATCCAGCACCCAGACGAGGACTGCCGGGAGCGGCCCTTAGATGGCGATGTGTGATCCTTGAATCAGGCACATTCTCCGGTCTGCACTGATGAAAAACCGGTTTTCTTACCCAAACACTGACACATATTGTTCTCAGTAACTACTGACACTCCTAGCAACGCGTCCTCTGGGGCTAGTACTATAGCTTTCATAGTTAGAAAAGCAGCCATATTCAAGTACAGCAAGTACTGACAAGTTTTGATTCACAGGGAAAACTTTCTCTTTGGCTTTGCGTAGTAGTACACAACAAAACCAAATACGCCTTTGGTCCTGTGCAGGTGCTTGAAGTACTTTAGGTGTGGGCCAGAGTTCCTGCTATCAGCAGAAGAGCAAGGAGTCAGTAAGGAAAAAGTGCACATGCAGATTTACACAGGTCCCACTAAGGGGAGAATTTGATCAACGCAGTTTCGTGGCTTACAGCAGCCTCTGTGGTGGGATGGGGTTGCCAAGCTTATTTCATACTATCATTGCTGATTTTTCTTTCCTGTTCTAATGTTCAAATTATGTGCTTTCATCCTGTAATGCCCATGTTGAATTTGTGCTCTCTGTTTTCACCTAAAAAACTATAAAGATAACTTCACCCACTTCCTGTGCCATGCCATGCTTGCAATCTTACCTTTTCCCACTTAGCTTGTCCCCAGAAACATGCCTCTGTACAATTAGACACCTGCAATTCCTCAGTGTTGGATCTGGTTTGCTTGAGGATGCTGTTGCATGACTTCCCCAAAAGTGCTTTTATTTATTAGTGAAACTGAGTCGTCTTTTCCATGGTTGACCTGTGAACTACCACTTCACAAGTTATGAATGATATCACTCAACTTCTTTGTGACACAAGGTGCACCACTAGTGAAAGCAAGAGCTTTACTTCCATGTATCATTCAGCAACTTTTTTAAATCTGTATGTAGTTAACTGTAGAAATATAGGCTAGTTCACACAACTTTGTTCCTGTGGTAGGCACCATTTAAATTAGATTGTTATCTTTTACAGAAAGATAAAGTTTATTATACTTGCTGACCACTTTACTTGCATGACTGAGAGCTGTAAAATGAACTGTCTGGTTCTGGAAATGAATGGCCTAGGGTTTTTAAATGTTCTAATCTCTAGGTGATGGCTGGGAGGTACTTAAGTTCCAGGGCACGGGAGTCAGGTAATTATTTGTAGCCCTGTTTTCTGCACCCACAATGAATGTAGGAATAAAATTATTGCCATAATTAAGAATGGCTACAAAAATGCAGTCATTAAAAAGAGTACCTAATGAAGGAGAAGCTGAAACTGCAGCTTGACAGCGTTACATGTGTTTATGTGCCCTAGCTGACTTCAGTGTTGTTCAAGACTGTTCAATGCATGTCAGAAGGGCTACAGGATAATGAATTAATATTTATAAAGTAAAGCAAATGTGCTCTAATTACCCTGATGGGCCTCCAGTACTTCAGTTATGGCAGAACTTCATTTCTGTTCAAGTGACATTTGCTTCTAAATTAGTTGTCATGGGCAAAGAGAAAGGAGAAGCCCTATTGGACAGGGCAGAAACATCCCCTGATATTACAATCCTGCAGTTTCTTCACCACACTTTTGAGATGGCTAATAGCATTCTTAATAGCTGCAGTGATTTCTAGAGAGTATTTCAAAGACATCAGATGCTGGAAAATGGCAAAGAAAAACACTGAGCAAAAAGAGAGGAAGATCTAGTTTTATTGTTAATAATCAATAGGCCAAACTCTGAACATTTTCAGTTTGGCAGCACAGGCAAAAATCTCCTTGACTTTATTTGTGTTGTAGAAATTTATGTTTATTTGTGGTATACGATTTTACATAGTGACTGACAGCTACAAAACAAGGAGTCCTGTCCTAAAGACTTACACTCTGATGTTACAAGACAAGACAGAACATGCACAGAGCTGAATGGATTCAGTGAAGTACAAGTTTTGGATCTAAAATGGTCTTCACTTTCCTGGTTTTTATACGATCACTGCTATGTTAAGAACACTGAGATCATTAGTAATGCTGAAATGGGAATGTTAAAATGACACAGAGGAAGTGGTAAATGGGCGAGTGGGTAAATCTAGAGTTAAGCATTTTCAGCTTAAGCAATAGATTATTTGAAGTGTATTTTTGTTGACAGGGGTGATGTTCATCCACTGTTATGACTCTAGATCCATGCCTTCAGTTCTGTCTGGTTTCTGGTGGTTGCACTCCTTGTGCCTATACGGTACCACAGTTCCACCATCCCAGAACACGTTGTACTTGGGCTTTTTTTCCCCTTATTTCCTCTCTATTTTTGGAACTCCTATCACCTTTTGGACAGATACCGATTTGACTGTCAGATCTTGTGTAAAATTAACTATTAACACAGAAGAAACTGGGCCGTGTGTTAACTACTGGTAGAAATGAAAATGGTGAGTAATGAATGTGAAAATGGTGAAACTCTGATACCTGGGTCAGAGTCAACTGGTCAGGTTAGGGGTTAATGTCAGTGACCAACGTGAGAGCAGAGATTGGTGTCACAGTCATTGAACTCACGTTTGTCACTTTGTTGTTTAATTTCTGATTATACACAGGCAATTAAACCTATACAGGTTTAGGATTATCCACTCCAGATTTCAGCCTGTTGCAAACCTAAAAGAGGGATACGAAATTCTGTAGCTTTGTTATGAAATATATCTGTTCCTTTCTTCTTGTTTAAACTTCCCAGTCTTCTTTTCTAAGCAAAACTATCAATAATTGTATGGAACAGGACTATTTCACAGTCAGGCATGAACTGCCAAGAACTTTGTATTTGCTGCTGTCCTGTTGTTTCAAACTGACCCTGGCCAAGAACAAACTGGCCCCCCTGGATCTGGATTCTTTGCACTGATTCGTATTCCTTGGTCCCTATATACGTTGAATGAGATGTGCAAAGGACAAATAGCATGGAGTTAATGCTGTTAGATATTAGTGCTTCTGTGCAATTGAAGGATAAGATTCCAATTCATCTATCATAACACTAGCCTTTTAATGTGACACCTGAATTAGGGATCTAGTTCATTCCAGGCTCCCGTACTTAAAAAGTAAACCCCAGAGAAGACTACATATCCCCAGTGCTGATTCAGGTCTTTTGATGAGACAGCTGCTTCAGGCACTTCGCTAAGTGCCAAAAATGAATTTTCACTCTCAGTCTGCAGCCTAAAGGACTATTTGAGTGGAAAGCTTTGGTTCAGAGATTCCTACAAAACTTCAGTTACAGAGAGCTATAGCAGTAGGAATGAGAACCTTCTACAGCAAAAATCTTTGCTTTTGCATCAGCCTGAATCCCCAGTTAAACTACCCAAACAAGTCATGAAAGCATACAGCACGCCAGCTTTCCTTCCCAGATGTGCATCTCATGACACGTAAATCCATGATTCAGTTCTGCATGATCTTTTTTATTGTTTAATTGGGCATTGGTAAAGCCTCTGACTATTGAATGACACTACTAAGGATGACAGAGTAGGGAAAGATTCTGGAGCAAGTAAAATGCTGGTTTTGTCAGAGATTTTTCTCTTTCTCAATCTCCGTGGATCCTTCCTGGGTTTTTCTTGTGGGTTTTTTTTTTTTTTTTTTTTCTGAGTATGATGATTCTTTGGTTAAATGGTTAAAATATTAAAAGGTTAAAATATTTTAAATTTATATCCCAAGTAACCGTGATTGTGACTCTTGGGACAACATGCAAGAAAGAGGTTTCCTTATCCAAGCTGCTGAACTGGTACCTATATTTTTCTATACTGATGGTTTTCTTTCCTAGTAAATACTTTCCATCACAGCCAGCCTGCTTTAGGTAGCAATGCTCATTGCCCAAGCTCTGCCTTAGCTGCTGCTCACTTCTCAGACTGACTCCAGGTTGTCAAGCATGCCTACGCACGTGTGACAGTCTTTCTGTACTGTAAGAAGCACATGAAAATGCAAGGAGACTAGCACTTTATTAATCAAAATTAATACAGCTGCTGCTGTTTGATTTCATACTGTACATAGTACTGCAATATACAGAGGATAACGTAAAGAACAATGTGAGCCTCTCTGTTGCAGACATGCACCACTATCAGTGGTAATTCAAACCTTTTTCTTCATAAAAATACAATGTGTTTTTTTATTGGGACTTTCTTGTTGACTGCACATGCTGTTAAATGCCAAAAGGAGTGATAGCTGACTTGGTAGCTATCAGCTGTGTCACTGGGAACAGGCAGTTTTGAATCAATTCATAATTTAATTGAATTTTACTAAAAAGTCAGGTAATACACTGTAAAGAGGCATAATCACTTTAGGCCCTCAGCTTTCACAGTAAGAGCTGAAACACAGCATGTGGGTTTCATACTAATGTGCTCTTAAGACTTATAGCTGGATTTATTTAGCATAAGGACTACAGTATGTATTGCCTCCTGTAAAACATAAGCAACTTTGTTACAGTGACTCATAGTCAAACATGTTAATATGCTTACAAGCAATGTGCTGCCAAGTACAAAATCCCACAGGGGTACCTCCTGGGCAGATAATTTGTTCCTGGCTTAGGCAGAACAGGCAAGATGCTTTCACAGGTTTGCTCAGCCAACTTCAACCCAACTTCAGGGTGATATGTTTTTGTTGCCAGACAAGGATTTTAGAATCAAGCTACAATTTGGGATAAAAAAATAAAGTCATACATGAAATAGATGAGAATTAACTTAATGGAAAGACATTAACAGAATGGATGGACCTGGATTTATTAGCTAGCATAACATGGAAATAAGCTTAGGTTTTATTTGGTAAGTCTTGATTTCTCCTTATATTCATTTACAGCTTCTTATTTATGGCTCAGCCTGTCAAACACATTCTTAGATAAGCAACTGTTGCTCACAGGACTAATCTAATTACCAGTTCTTTTTATAACGAGTGCTGACACAAAGGTAGAAGGATGTATAGCACTTGTGTTGAAGCCAATGCTACAGATGATCAAACAGTTTTGAAATTGAGTGCATTCTGGATGGAAAACGTGTCCCTTTTTGTCACGATGTCCCTGTTTTTTGTCCAACTCTAATTAGAAGAACAAGAGTGAAAAGCTGGTTACATTTGTAGTTCTGCCACATAATTAACTGCCAAGAGTTTAGACTTCTGGAGAAATGCTCCATGGGCATATTTACCTACTGCAGGCTGAAGAATGCTAGAGCCCTCATTATTTGTAAAGTGCCTTTTTAAATGTTCTGGAATTATTCTCCAAGAGCACATTTATCAGAACACCTTCAAATGGTATTTTAAGGACATTTGAAAGAAAAATCGGTGCAGTGTGGGCTTGGGCAAACAGCAGAGATTGAGGAACTAATTCTATCTTATTGAAAGGACAATGTTTGTGTCCTTGGCCTTCATTCAAATCACAAACCCATCATGTATCCTGGCATTTCTAGCAACCTACTCCAGAAATGCCAATAACTAACAGTATTTCTTGACATTAATCTAGAGAAGCATCGGTGAATGTGATGCAAACTTCTGAATTTCCTTGGCTGTCAACTGCTAATAAGTAAATGTACTAAAAAGGAGGGGAGGAGGTAAGGTGAAACCATTAAGATTAGCTTTTCTTTACCTCTAAGCACGTATGAAATCAAACAAATAGGTTGTTGGGATTTTTTAATATCTGGAGTTTTCCTCCTGAACTGTTGTGCAAGCCATTCTCATTCCCTCTAAAATAAATGGGAGTTCTGTCATTAATCTCCACAGAAACCTGTGCCAAACCTCAGTGTCTCAGTGACCGATGTGCTCCTGCTGACTTCAGCAGGACCTGGACCAAGACACACACATGGATGAAGAATACTTGAGTGTGTTTTGAGACCTTAATTGCTATTTCATACCCATATTTAAAATTTTGTCCAATCCCATGATGTGTGAAATGGTGGCAAAGGTATGGTTAATTAAGTCCTAAGTCCCTCCTGATTGAGGACAGTAAAGTATAAATCTGTCAGTACCCCCCACTCCATGACTCACATGATATTTTCTTTTCTTCACCATTGGCAACTTCCCACGACCATATATTTTCTGCTCCTTCTAAAGAACCAAATGCTGAATGTGAATGGGTAGCCAAAGCTTCGATTTGCCAAGTAATGGTAGGGTGTCCCCTGGAAACAGGCCTCTTTTAATTCTGTTTCATATCTGAGGTAAAGTGAAAACACGGAAACAGATGGTAGGGAATGACTGGCATTTCATCATGCATATTTCATTTCATTTGCAGCTAGTCACCTCTTGGTAATAATATTAAATCCTATAGAACTCAAAGACTTTGTTCCTGGGATTACGGCATTCAATAACATAGGTCAACACCGTAACTTCAATTAAACTTTGTAGCTGGTGAGCTATAAGTATTTACATCTTGAGCAAGTTTATGATACAAACAGCTAGATTCTTCACTTCTGGTATGTTTAGGGCTGACTTGCAGAGAAATATACAGTTGCTGTTGTGAATGACAAATCTCACTTAATGTTTTTTTTAAGAGTACAATGGGATAAACATCTGTGGATATTTCCATTATGCTCTAAGGCGTTTTACTGGGAGAGATTTTCACCATCAATTTTGTTGTATTTACATTATTTATATATACAAGAAGAACAAGAAAAATGGCAGCCTGTTTAATGATTATATACATCGTGATTTGGTTGGAAAAGCATGTATTACAAATGGCAAAACAGCCTGACATGTACATTATTATATGGTGTTCTATTTTTGTCAGAGACTTTTAATTCCTAAAATCCCACTGTATGATCTCAGTGAAAGACCCTATACATTAAACTGGGGGGTGGGATGGGTAGAAACAGCATAACAATTGACTTCTCAGTTCCTGGTTAATAACTCCTTTTCTTATTTTAATATGAGGGTTACCTTTGCAAAATGCTTCCAAAGCAAATTAAAAGATGGAATCTGATACAACAAAACATCACTTGACATCAGGAGAAATAGTAACCTAGATTTCATTCATTGTCCCTAGTCTCAGAAGAGATACTGGGGAATAAAATATCACTCCCTTGTGATGCATTACTTATCTGAGACTTTGTTTTTAATAAGAACTGTGCTCTTCTGTACATTATTCTTTCCTGTTCTTGCTTTAGCTCAATGTAGGAGCGTGAAAAGGTGTGGAAGATGGAGGTGACTGGAAATGCCATGAGGAGGATGCCACTCAGTATGCTGCTGAGTGCCACCACTTGGCCAGGAATGCTTCTGGGAACCATATCTCCATAGCCTACCGTGGTCATGGTGATGACAGCCCACCAGTAGCAAGCGGGGATGCTGGTAAACTCCTGCGAGTTCGCCATCTCATTCTCAATGACATAGAGGAGCGGTGCAAACAGTGCAATGGCCACACAGAGGAAGAGCAGCAAGAGCCCGAATTCACGGGTGCACCTACGAGCTGTCAGCCCCAGTGTCTGCAGCCCCAGGGAGTGCCTGGCCAGCCGCATGACGTACAGAATCCTCAAGGCACGGAGAATACGGAGGACCAGACCTACTTTGTCCAGGTAGATACTCCCAGAGCTGGGCTTTTTATAGCCCACTGACGTGGTGTCTACTAGCAAAGTGATGTAGTATGGCAGAATGGCTATTATGTCGATCAGGGTTAATGGTCTCCGCAAAAATGCAAACTTGCTCTTTGCCTGGATGAATCTTAGCAGGAACTCCAGGGAAAACCATGCCACACAGACAGACTCCACAATGAAAATATTGTAGCACATCTGGGAACACTCACCCTGCAGGAAAAAGGAGGAGTTTGTAATCGGCACAGGATAATAACTATTTTACTTGGTGCAGTGACAGGAGGAGAGGTTTCTGTGTTGATTTTTTTTAAACCCAAAATATTAAAAGAATTGAAGCTGTTGCTATGGGGAAGCACACTGACAAAACAGAACAAGTTAAATGCAAACCTTAGAAAGGAACTACTTATTCCAAAGAAGATACTGCTCGGTAACTTCAGGCTTTCTAAATAGCAAACACAAAGCTTAACAAGGTAATAATGCAGTTGTACAGAAGAGTGCACACTAACAAAGTGTTCTTTGGACATAAAACTTGATACGATTAATTCTCTTAGGAGTAATTGAATTGAAAAGAATCACATCAGATTTCAAATATTCTTTGTGCTATTTTCCCCCCTCTAAAGACAGCTGCAAAATCCCCATGGAAATCAGAACCATCAGACCTTGTTCTTGTTCTGCTCTTCCTAGCACATACCATTTTCCATCCTGAAAAGCTAACTTACCTTTTCCTCCTCCTCCCTCAGGTCAGGCATGGTGCTGATGGATAAGTTCACTGCTGTAATAGTTACAAATAAAACAGACAAACAAGCAAACACCTTTCCAGGGAGGCCAGACTGGGGTCTTTCCACCATGTCTTGCAGCTTTTTCATGCACAAGCCAATTCTTGTCTCCTCTACTGTTTCACCTGTTTCATTTTCTATGAGGTCATCCTCCCGTTCATTTATTTCTGTAAGCTCCTCCATTTTTTGCAGGTATCTCCTCTTACAACACCAGTCCAAGTTGTCTTCCTCAATTCCCCAGTAGAGCAGCTCCTCTTGGAAAGACAGTGCACACATCTCACGCAAGAGACGAAGTTTTCCGACCCTCAAAAAGGTCAGGATTGTCCTGAATGCCCCTGGGTTGCGGTCGAAAAAGAACTCATTACATGTCACATCGTAATCATCACAGATGTTTAGAATGTCATCAAAATTAGTACAGAACTTCAGTTGTCCCAGACGTGTCAATGGGAATTCATCAAGCGTGGTCCAAGGGAGCAAATACTTAATGCCCCCTACGTTTATAATAATATGATGCTTCCGATCATCAGGGTGAAAGCCTTTCAGGAGATCCTCTTGAGGATGAATTAGCTTGGCTCTTTGGTAAAAGACTCCCTTAAGTGTTTCTGTTTCTGGAAAGAATGTGTGATGGAAGGAAGTATCTGAAGCACAGCTCAGGGCACTATAGTCATAATCGGAATTTTCTCCAGGTAGAACAGTCATCTTGGAAGATAACTTCACATTACTTGGCTATTTCTGCAAGTGTCTTCTGGAACAAAAAAGACCAAATATATGGGGTAAGTGAATGAAAGGTTGATTTCAAGTTTGGAACAAATGTAGTGATTAGAGCTCAAAAACATTTATAGTTGATAAAAACAATTGGAAACAAAATAGCAGTGTCTGAGTATGGTTAGAAGACCTTTGTGGTGAGGCTGGGTTTGTCCAGCTGGGTAGAACTGACTCTGTCAAGGGCTGCTCACTTGTTCAGGAGCTCTGCTAAGCATATGTGTCACACTGGGTGGCTTCTCCTGTCTCAGATACAGAGGTCTAAGTTCCCAGTGGATATAGAAGGAAACCAGGAATAATCTCAGCATGTGGCAGGATATTCCTGGTTCAGAATGGAAGTATAAAAATTATGACAGTATCACGTAAGAACATAGAATTCAATTTTGTTTTGTAGAAAAGGAAACTGTATCTTTTTATCTAAGTATTACACATAAAATCTTAAGTATTTTAATACCACAAAGTATATAGAAAGAATCAGAAGTCAATTATGTTGTAATTCAGTAAATATACACTTCTAAAAAACAGTTAGTACAAGATTAACTTCTAAAAGGCCATATGGAAGCAATTTTTGGAAAAAGACCCCACTTACATTGATAATCACAAAAAATGTCTGTGTAGAGTTTACACACATTTAATGACATGGCAACTCCTTTTTTATGGCCTCATTTAAAAAAAAGATTGCAAAGAAATACACAATTTCTACATAACCATTGGAATATTGTTTCAGTTATAACTGATGCCCTATATGCAGGAATAGATCCTTGTCCTTACAATAGATTAAACCATGGCTGAGAGCCAGGGTGAGTGCCTTCACCTCTGATTATAGGAAACCAGAAAATTCTCACGATGGATTTGAAAATCACATTTTCATATCTCACAATGTTCAAATTCTGCTCACACAACACTAAGTGCAAAGCCTGTGGAATGAAGCTACCACAGGGTTCAAATGGGTAAAAAAAGGAGGTACTGGAATGTTAAACTTTTTTGCCTCCCTAACTCACTGTGTTTTAAAAGTCAGATGGAAAGTCTGCTCACACACAGCACTGCTGCTCGCTCTTCCACCTGTGCAGTCAGCCACAGCTTAATGTGTGGAGTTGCTGAGTTTCATTGGATAGGAGTATTTCTTTATGTAGATTGTACAATAAACAGACTTTAATTATGCACAAGTATTCTGACTGCCCAGCCTTGAGTTCACAGGGCAGTAATAAATATTACACTCGGTTGGCTTCAATAGCAGTACATATTTTTGCTCTTTTCCTGGCTGTACTTACCTCCCCTTTGATACGCACCCTGGGGATATGTGCCCCTGCTAGGGTGACCTCCTTATACACAGAACTGTCACTTGCAGAAGCTGGGGTTTATAAACGACATCAATACTGTTACATACCTATTATAGAAGAAAAATCCATGAATACACAATGGCAAAGTATTCAAAAGACAGGTGCACTTCAGCTTAATAGCAATAGGCTTTCTTTGATGCAATGGGACTTACAAGCCTGCTTTCAATAAATACTATCTCAGTTCTGCTTCTGAACTTCCCAGATGGAATACACTGAAAAAAGTAGTTCCTTATGTAGTGTTACAAACAGGGGGCCCTGGGAGCTTTGGATGGAGTAGTATTTCCTGATTCCTCACCTGTAATCCTCTTTAGTACAAAACCAAATCATTGATTTACTTACCTTTAGGGCATGTGGATAAAGAAAACCTACATCAATATGCAAGAATGGACAAGGCATGAATCAGATCTTCCAAGAGCTGTGGTACTATTTTCTCAACTGAGGTAAGCAAAGAGGTAAACTTTGGGAGCTTGCTTCTGTCGCAGAGTGGGATCTCTTTATTAGTATCACTAGTGACTTGAGGACAGCTATTTAGCAAGTAACCTATTCACCATACCAAAATCTTATCTACGTTCACCTTTCAGTGCCTTATCACTACCTATTTGCTTGTATTGGTGAGTTGCTTTGTCTTTGCTCCAGAATTGTGACTCTGGAAATCAGTGTGGCAGGGGATGGGCAATTCCGAAGCTCCTCTGGAAGTAACGGTGGATGCAAACAATGACAAAATCCCACAGGCCTGCACCCAAATAAACTTCCAAACAATTCTGGTTTGTCTCTTGCCTTGAGAAAGCCTGAGCAAAGGCCTGCTCACCTGAAAGTCGATCCTTTTTTTTTTGACAGAACATTAACACAAAACATAATTGTATTTTTAAGTCACACTCTAGGAAATTGTAGCCAGTTCTGGGATTATTGGAAGAGCTTCATGACAGATGATGGCACTCTGCCATTGCCCACTGGAAAAGCTGCAGGACTCAGAGAAATGAAGGGATCTGAGGAGAGTGATAACTGGTGCAGATAGTGCTAGGTGGAGCAGAGGAAATACGGAACAGTTGAAATTGCAATTACACTGACATACAGTCCTGTCTCACGAAGCACTCCTAATGACCTCCGAGCTGATCTTCTCTTAAAGCATTCCCAAGATGCCATCAGTAGAACCAATGCCACTGGAGTTCAAGCTATAGGTTTGATATGGGAAAACAGGATTACCTGATACATGTCTATGTAGGGCTCCTTTTCCCAGAGCAACTGCTTTGTTTTCCCCTCTGCCTAACCTATGCCTAATGCAGGACTGGCCCAAAGAGAGTAAAGTTTATGACTGATATAAGACTACGGATAAATGGGAGCTGTTAACTGTTTTCCCTTCTGTAATACCAGATGATGCTGGTTAGCAACAACCAATCTTCTGAAAGTCAGCCAGGAAAAATGAGGAGGCAGTTCATCTCTGTCACTCATTTGATCTCCCACTGCAGCCATTGTTGACACAATGGGAAGAAATGGGGAGAGGGGAATGTAAATGTTCTGCGTGTATCAGACACACACTGTTACCCTGAGGCATCACCTGTGAAATGAGAGCAAAGAAACAAGAATTTCTCTTTTCGCTTCCAGCTTTTCAACCTGTGCAAGACAATAAGTTGGACAAATCAATGCCCCGTGTAATACACTGAATGACGAAAGTTAGAAAAGGTGGCTCCTTCTTTCTCCATAAAGAGAACTGGCAAGCCCACACATCCCACGTAGGCAGCTATAGTATTTGATGCCGCACATGTGTTATTTATGTGTTCTTTGCCTCAGATACATATAGCATCAAATCTAAGGGGGAAGAATATCAGGAAATAAAAGACAACAGAAAAGATGGCCTTACTGAAAGGAATGGAGGAACAAGAAAAACAAACCTATATACTTCTCTGTATGTTTCTTGTTTTTCTCTGGAAGGAGCTTCTACAACACTGCTGTAAGATGGGAGAGATCTAATTAATGGAACGGGCTTTTTTGATACTGAGCTTAAAAACCAAGCAAACTGTTTTAGTCAGACATGACAGACTGATGACATTAGAGATGGCTGTAAGAAATGCATTAAGGATTAAAGACAACATATAGCATATAAGGTCAGACTAATACGTTATCCTATAGCAGCAATTTTCCCCAAAATTAAACAAGATGAACTCCAAGGATAAGCTGTAGCAGTAAAACCATCAGATAAAACTGCGTTGCTCCTTGGTTGAGACAGCATTCTGCCCTTCGAATGCTTGGGAGTTAGTGAAGCCCAGTTCATCTTCCCAGCTCCCCTGCTGATAATGTGTTTTAATCTTGGGCAAATTGCTTCTCTCTGAGCATCATTTCCTATTTTATTTGTAAGCTTACTGGGGCAAGAACTGTCTCTTACTACAGTATACAATCCTGATCGTTGTTCTGGCTTCTAGAAACTACAGTAATACAGAATAACTGGCCCGTAGCACAGGCTCTTGGTGACACTAAGTGGTGCGGTGTGCATGTGAAGTGAGATATGTCGTTGAATCTCTACTGCCTTTACTCTTGGCCGAAATGTAGGGAGGGTGCCAGACAATGGGGAAAGAATTATTAAAGACGCCCTTCTGAGGGAAAAAACCATGAGTAAAACGTTAAAATTCCACTGCAAGTATCATTTCCCCTCCCAGTGTCCTCTGCAGTATTTTGAATTCTGCAGTGCATCTCTGATGTAATCAGAGCTCCTGCAAAGAGGCCTGATACTGCTCTGTGATGCAGACAAGACAAAGTTGCGCCTGGATGATAACAAGCATGCGAGGAAGATGCAGAACTCCCCCCTAGAAGCTTCTATTAATCCCAGTGCCTGAGACTTGCCTCTGATGCTTTTTACCATTTGTAAATTAAGTTGAAAAAAACCCAAACAACTTTCAGATTTCAGTGCAGGCTGGCTATGAAAACAGTGATTTTAGGGTAAGAATCCTGTCAGAAACTGCTCTACAGTTTAGTGATCCTTCCCCTATTCTTCCCTTAGATAAAATAAGCAGTTTTTCCAAGCAGTATTAAATTCAGCTATCTTCTATCTGACAGATGATTTCCATACTGTATCAACACTGTCAGGGTACCCTCCTGAAATACTTGAAGCTACACTCATGCAGCTCTTCACATAGTAAGAACAGATCTCAAACTTCAGCTCTGCTTGCAAAGTGAGCTTCCAGCCAAATCAAAGTAAAACTTGTGAAGGTTAATATATAATATCAAACAAAATCATCCTGAAAGCAGATTATCTGAAAAGAGATGTTCATATCTGTACATCGCTCTCCCTGAGATGGACAGTGTTCTGCTTTTTGGCATCTTCTGACAACCTACAAACTGAATTATAACAAACATTACTCGCTGTTTGGTCTTATAAAGCTAAGCCTAATTCTACCGATAATAATGAGAAGTGAAAGAACTTTGCAGATAACTTACATCCCCAGGAAGATGTTCTGAAATGCATCAGAACTAACAACTGTAGTTATTATCCTGCTATGAAGTATACTGATGTCAACAGATTTTAATAAGTCACATTCAAAACAATCTCTTAAACAATCTCTTAAAGTGAAGGATTTACCAGTTTTATATAGATACATATTTTGCCACTGAAATGAAGATGTGTAGTCATGGGAGAGTTATTTTATGCATGTCGGTCCTCCCCCC
>JAOEHY010036072.1:0-14143 GCA_025447955.1 Psilopsiagon aurifrons
CCAAACTGACCAAAGAGGTATTCCATACCACAGCACGTCATGCCCAGGATGCAGAAACGGAGAGCAGAGACCCGGAAAGGTGTGGGGGGTGCACTGGCTTGGTCGAGCTGGGTATACGTGGTGAGCTGTTGTATTCTCTTCCTTTGTACTTCTCTTGCCATTATTATTATTAGTGGTAGCAGTAGTGACTTGTGTTATGCCTTAGTTACTAAACTGTCCTTATCTCAACCTGTGGGAGTTGCATTCTTTCGATTCTCTTCTTCCCATCCCTCGAGGAGCAGAGGGAAGAAAAAGGGGGAAGTGAGTGAACAAACTGCGTGGCTGATTTGTGGCTTAAACCACGACAAGTCAATATAAGTAAGCATGAAGAGGACCCAGAATTTCTGCAGTTTTGGTGAACAGGTTAACATTATCTTCAACATGGCTTGCTTCAGCAAATGTAATTTCAAACTGGGAAGAAACTCGTTCATTTTATCGTGCTGTTTCGCATGCTGATTACCTGTCTTCTTCAACATAAATATACGTATATACCAAATCCTTGACTTACATTTTTAAGTTATAAAGTCCAACTCAGTAAGAAGTTACTTCACTTGTAAATTCTCTTTTTTTTTCTGAAGCTTGTTGGCCTCAGTATTATGGAAACCTTGCTCTGGATATACCTGGGTTTCTTCCCACTTGGGAAGAAACTGTTGTATTCAACTGTTGTTAATAACTGGTCCACTGATGATATTGCATTTACTGTTGTTTCAGTGCAGTTCCTCTTGTGCCTTTAGCTTTGAGATTATACTGTATCTATTTGGTTTTCTTTTTAGATGTTTAAATTTGATTGATGGTGTTTTAATAACGTAACTTCAGAACTAGTCATTAATCTTTGCCATACCCAGTTTAACCAGTCTGTATGGGGTAAATAAAATAACTCCAAATAATTTAGCTCCCATTGGATTGATAAGAGAACAGCTCCCAGTAAAGAATTTTCTGTAACTGTTAATCCCAAAGACCATCTAACTTAAAGCAAGATGCAGATTCTGTTAGCTTTTTTTGACAAAAAGTAAGGTACAGGGGCAACAACTTTGTCACTAGCCCAATCTAAGGAAACTACTGAGCATCAGTGTCTACTTGGGCTTTGAGTTTTCTCTTGTTCTTCTACCTGGGTACTTGTATGAGTCTGCGGCAGAACCTATTATCTCACTTGTTTTATAAATATGCACCAGTTCCTCATTCATTTAATTCTTTAGAGACACTACACTTTAGACAGAAGATAAAAGATATGGATTAAGAAATAGGATGAGAAAAATCACAAAATAATGGTGAGACAATTATGATCTACTTCTGTAGTATTCAAGCTCTTTGATCTTTCTAAGAAAACACTATACACCTTTATTTTCAAATTCGAAATTTTTGTCTAGCCACTACGGTTACTGTGTGTTCCTGCATATTTGGTTACATATATGGCTTTTTATGTTTGCAGATGCTGGAACATTTCCTAAACACTCCTTTAGTTTTCATCATTTTAGGGATCCTCATGGTCATTTTTTTTCTTACAATACTGAGTTGAAGAGTACTACATCAATTGTAAGTTTAACCAACTTTTTATTTTATTTCTCTAAATATGCCAACTTTTCCTCTGTGTAGAACATCTTTATATAGTCAACTTTTCCAACCTTGTTGATTCTATGATTCTATGAAAATGAAAGTATGTCAGAATCTAATTTTGGTGAAACTGTTAGTATTTAATACAGTTCAACTGAGTTTATAGCTTAACCTCTATGAATTCATCTTTTCAGTATGCAGTTCTCCTTAAATATTATTAGAATGACCTATCTTTTAAGGTGCATTTTACCTCAGCACAAAAAAATTTTGTCTCAGGACTCCTTACAATCATTCAACTCGAAATGCTCTCATTGACCTCCTAATTTTAATTGGCTTTAATTTTTTGTTCTGAATTTTATGACAGTGACAGACTGTAACCTTTGGATAAACGTTCTTTACTTTTTGCATGCTTTCAGTGAATGTCAAAGAAATATAAATCCTGAAAATGATGCTTCTTTAAACTTTGCTGAAATTACAGTATTGGACCAGTTTTCTTTGCTGTGCTGCAAAATGCAGGCTGTAAGTAGTGACTCATTAGAGTGGGTGCTTTAGTCTGCAAAGTACACCCAGCACTGCACCTTGCAGGAGTGGGCAAACCAGCTGGTTTGAGGTGACAAAAAACATTACTTTTTACACTTTTGTCAAAACTAAGAAAAATGCTGCCTTTATTTTTGATTTTGCTATGAGAGCTCTAGATTCCATGCTCTTCAGATATTTTAAAATAATCTTTTGATATTCTGGTTTTGGAGTTTGGGGTTTTTTTTAAGTAGATGGATTCCTGAACTTGTATATTTAACTGGGAAACTAAGATAAGTGCTAGGTGGTATTCAAGGGAAGGTATAGAGAGTAGACTGAAGAAAAAGCATGCAGCACTTCAAATTAACTCTATACTAAACTCAAACCACAATTTTATTCCACTAATGACAGAGATGTGTAACAGCAAAAATAGTTGCTTGAGTTGAAGCAGAATAAGAGATGGCTTTTAAAATGTTTAGCAATTATATTCTTTTCGGATATGTCCCTTCCTCTTAGATTGTGTCAATGAAAAATATTAAAACTGTATCATGATTTCTGACTGTTCATGGCAATTGCTTTGGCATTTCAGTATACATAAGACAAGTTTTGTATGTTTATAGAAAGCTAAGAGCATTGACAATGACAAAGCTGTTACAAGTATCATAAATTTTTTAAGTCTTCTGTAGGGCTTTTGGCAGAAAGCTAATGAGGTATTACCATTCTCACTATTTTTCTTCCCATCTTTCTCACAAGCTGCAAATGAATTTGGTGAACTTCTCTTCTGAAGTCTGTCAATCACATGATTACATCCTTTGAATACTGAAATTCAAGATGAACTGACGATCAGACTTCCCAGCTGGGAGGGTCACCTTCATTTTACATGGTGGCACATGGCACTGGAAGCATACACATCCACCAAGCTGATGGATGTCTGCCCACTCCCAAGCCAGCAAATCAGTTTTGCTGGGATACGAATGGAAGTTGAAGATGCACTGCCTATCCATCACTTCAAGGGCACAAATTCCACCCTCTAGGAATGCTTTGCTGCTTTATCACCATGTGCCAATTTGTGTTTGATCATACCTCTGTTTGCAACTGAAATACAGCATGATAGAGTGGAAAAGGTAAAAGACACTTTGGCACTTGACACAGCAGAATAGATTTGTTGTGATGGGCTTCTGGAATACCTGTTAGCCCATGTGCTAGAGCCTATGTAAATGCGAATCTCAAGTCTGCATGCAGCCTAGACAGCCAGCCTCCAAACAGACATTGTTAACCAGGAGTAATTCAGAGGAAAGCACTTCAAGGAAACAGTTCCAAACCACAGGGCTGAAGTCATGCCAAAGAAAAGCCAGAGGTGTGTCCTGACCATTTATTTAGTGTGATGTTTGCACTCTGTTACCTAATGCACAGTAAGAGCTGTAATTTAGATGCTGTGTCTTTTCAGGGCAATGTTGTCAAGCTACCTGTGCAGTGCTTAAAAAGGGATAAGAAGTCAGTACTACGTAAGGTTTAACATGCTCTTCCCATTCCCCTTTTGGGTGTTTCATGCACCTGCTTTCTTATCATATACATGGCCTGCATTCCTTTCTCTCCCTTTTTATCATAAAACTGTAGAGTGCTTATCTTTTATTTCCACTCATGGTTTGTTGGGGATTACTATATTAGTTGCAATTAATTACCACTTTGCTGCTTTCATTGCTGAATGAGCTTTGTCCACAAGAGAAAAGATTAACATTATCTTTTGAAGAACACAAGAATATTAATACTGGATCAGTTCCATGAAGGTGGCAAGAAAGACTTCATCTAATCCTCAAAATGAACTGCAGTTTTCCCAGTTATTTCTTCTCAGCAGTTACCTGTTATTCAGCTTGGTTGAGCACTATACAAGTGCTTGATTTTACATCTTCAGTAATTGCTGATGTAACTGAAATATGAGTCTGGTATTTCCTTTCCTTTTTGAGCTCCTAAAATGAAAAATAATGGACACTACCACTCTGTATAGCCAAATAACAGTAATGGTAAAGAAGTACAGGCTGAGATTAGTGCCTGACTAGGTGAGCTATAAATGAAAGGTACTGACCCACTTGGGTCATTAAAATCACATGGCCATTTTTGCGAATAAATAGATTCAGAGCTATGGTTCAAAGTTTCTGCATTCCACAATGCTTCAGGGAATTTCTGACATTTTTCACTAAGATGGCAAGCAACCAAGATGTCAGCTGGAAAGTTTTTAATAAACAATGACTTCTTTGACAAAAACAAAATATCAGTATTCATAATCCTTTTTTTTCTTTTAATATATTCCATTCTGTGAGCAAATTTGCAGGATTTTTCTGCCTTCCATTGTTAATTTTAGGAAAGAGACAAAACTTTCAGGGGCTTTAAGTCATCTGTCAACTAGAATAGTTCTATCAATATCATTAGTTTTTAATGCTACTACATCAAAACTTTTCATCAGGGATTCTGATCTGTTGCCAATTGCCTCTATATACCAAGTGGGTAGACTGTTGACCCTTCCAAAAAATTGTGTGCCCTGGAGGCAGAGCTGGTG
The DNA here is from genome assembly GCA_025447955.1 of Psilopsiagon aurifrons. Taxonomy (NCBI): domain Eukaryota; kingdom Metazoa; phylum Chordata; class Aves; order Psittaciformes; family Psittacidae; genus Psilopsiagon; species Psilopsiagon aurifrons. The sequence continues at coordinate 4,661 of JAOEHY010036072.1, forward strand.
GTAAGACAGCCAAGCTATTGCTGGCTACAGAGCCTGTGGACCATATCACTGAATAATTGCTGATGCTACTTCTATTCTATAAATTCAAATGTGAATCTCCATTTCAACAAAAAAAAGTGACAATGACAGTTACATAAGATTTAACCAGAAGCAATTTAATTAACTGTTACATTTTAGAATGTATTCATAATCAGGTGTGACATATTTTTTACTGTTTCTGAGTGAATTTTTCCATTATATCCCTCTGACATATTATTCAAATAAACTCATTAAGTGAAGATATTTCTCATGGAATGAGAACAAATCCTCACACTGTAAAATTCTGCCCTTTTCTTCCACGGGACAGAAATTCTGCCTTTGGGCTGTTACCATGTAAAGCAGTGCTGTTCTCTTTGACCTGTTTCTGAGCTGGTGGTATCTAGCTTTTATTTGGTGTGTGTTACACTTTTAAAATAAAGAGAATCTCTTAAGTACCTGGGGATTATTCAAGAAAGCATATTATGCAGAGTGATTTCCTTGTGTTTTTACTCTTGTAGCATTTTTACACTTATTCTTGGACTATTGCAAATTCTGGTGTCAATTCTCTTCCTGTTAAACATAAACCCAAATTATTATATATGCTTTCAGTGAAAGAAGCCTGGTAACAAGTATAGTAAGTCTCGCTTTCCATGGACACTTCAGAAATCTTCCTGCAGCAGACATTGCCCTTGAATTCTTGCAGTTGAAAGCACACCATGTAAAGCCAAAATCATAAGAAATTTGGCTTAAGATAAATGGGAAAAATGAGAACACATGTAGTTAAGGTTTTCATCACTCATGCTCATGAAAGATGCTACACTGTTTTTTGCAAATGGCATGATATTTACTTTTCTTCCAAATTTGTTTTCTAATCCTAGAACCAAAACTTACATACCATAAAATCATAGAATCATAGAATGGTTTGGGTTGGAAGGTACCTTCAACATCACCTAGTTCCACCCCCCTGACATGAGCATGGTCACCCTTTGAGCAGGTTGGTCAAAGCCCCATCCAACCTGGCCTTGAGCATTGCCAGGGATGGGGCACCCACACCTTTTCTGGGCAACTTGAGCCAGTGTCTCACCACCCTCATTCTTCCCAATGTCTAATCTAAGTCTGAACCAGTGTCTCACTACTCTCATAGTGAAGAATTTCTTCCTAATGTCTAACCTAAGTCTTCCCTCTGTCAACTTAAAGCCATATATATATCCATATGTAACCTTTGATATTTGATTATTTAAGTTAGACAGTTTCCTTTCTATGAATCTGAGCTGTCAGTTTGCTTAATTCACAGGTGTTGCATTCTGGCAACATAATCTTGCCAGCTATGACACGCTTTACTACATGTTGCTACTCCACATACCAGATAAATGTGGAGAATGAGATTTACATTGATGTTAGATTTCTGACTGTAGCTGAAGTTAAGCACCCTTTAAATTACCTCTTTTAACTACAGCTTTTCTGATACACTTCTGAATTAATTCAGCTGTCTACATGAGGATGAAGCTAACAAGCTCAGGGCGTCACAAATGTAGACATACAGACACAGGTATCTGTATTCAACTTAATGAATTATACCATGATATGGTGGGTTCTGGAGGCTCCTTGAGACTGGTTGCAGGGGCAGTGGAGGCTCCTCAGAGCAGCAGAACAAGTCCTGGCAGCAAGGAATGTCCCACTACCCCAACCAGGATCAGGGCAGCCAGGGGGCCCTGGAGTTAGCCCCAGATCCAGTGCCAGGCATCAGACACTTCCTCAGGGACTGGGGATGGGACAAGGCTGTGCTGGAAAATGAAACCATGAGTGGTGTTCATGTCACACATCAAAAGAGGACATGGTCTGTTGATGGCATTGCTGCACAGCATCCACAATATTGCTTAGCAGAGGGACAAGCAGGGGAGCCTCAGCCCAAAAGCAGAACCCAAACAAAAGCAGTTTCAAAATGCATGCAAGTGTTAGAGCCCTATTAATATTTTATTTTCCTGAAACAAATGTGGAATTTGTGGTTACTTTATGAAATCTTCTTTATCTTTCCAACCTGAGGTTTCTCCTTTTAAAATAAAGATTGCATGACATTTAACAGCTGAGACAGCTCCTGTGAAAACTCTTTACAGCTGAATTTTTGATGCATCTTAAATAGGTAGAAATGTTTAAGAGAATTTGTTATTTAGTTAGCCTCTCACTACAAAAAACTAATGGCCAAGACTGAAAATTATTATAACAAAATTATTTATGATTAATTATATGTCTACAAATTATTTCTTCTCCTGCAGGCTCTGGAAACACACTGGAAACTGCTAGCCCAGTCTGAACTAGCAGTAGGACTCTTACCTCACTATGTTTATAAGTAATTACAGCAGTCTTTCTTCTCTAATAAAGCTACAGATTAAAATTCTTTTTGGTTTTATAGAAAAGGAAAAAAAAATATAAAAATTTCTTCAGTTTTAACAGCAGGGGGGAATTTGTTTTTCAATAAACTGGAAATGTAGAAACAGCAATGGGCTTAATGTTTTGAAAAGTATTCCTGAGATGTACTTAGAGTGTTAGTAAGAGTTTGTGACAAGGAAGCTGAAAATTTCTTAAACATATGAAATATAAACCTTTGATACCATCCAGTTTACCTATGTACATGAGACTGTTGAACATGTGGAAATCTAGCTCTGCTTTGTTGCTTTTAACACCCAAACTACTATTCTGCCTCCAGCAATACCAGATCTACATGTTATTCTTCATAACCTTCACAGACTGAACTGTTTTCTTGCATTCTTGTGCACATCCCAATTCTTATTTGCAAAATTGCCTAAATCCATGAGGAAATGAACAAAATAAGAAATAATAATAATAAAGCTAGACATATATGTATTTTTGAACAACTTTCTCATTTCTGCAGTAACTCTAGTTCTTTAAATGATACCTAAAAATTTAGTAGTATTAATAAAGCACAGTAGGAAAAGTACTGAAACAATAAGTTAATGCTAGCTACAGCCTGGATTTACTTTTCCTCTCCCATCCTGAATCAAATGGGTTTTTTTCCCATCTCTGCCCTCATTCTCCTGAGTATATTATCTGCAGCATTCCTTCAAGTACTGCCCAAAAGGGCCAAACCCCCTTGTATAAAAATTGATTTCTTGCAAAGCCCGAGGCCATGTATGGGTAAGTAATTTGTTGAACAAATCTTCATCTTCTTATCTGCTTTTCATACAAAGCAGAAATTTATGCAGCCTTTTGGAATTTCCTGTGTTTGTTCCACAGTGAAGCTATATTTACTATTGATCATTTTTGCAGGAGCACTTGGTTTCTTTTCTTCAGACAATGCTTACAAAAGTACATAGGAGCATAGGGGCTAGATCAGGTACAGCAAGTGGGCAGCTAGGCTTTCTTTACAGTGAATGAGGTGCATCGATCTGACATTCTGCTCCCCTCACTGAATAGACACATGCACACAAACTATCTAAAATTAGGTGGTTTGGAAATACTGAGCATGAAGCATGTTTAGGCTGAAACCCCAATTCCTGTCTGAAGTTAAACGCATTTTTGCACCCAAGATCCAAAACTTAGATTTCTCCCTGATGAGAGTTTCTTGAACAAAGTTGTAGGACCTGCCTTTTCTTTTGCAAATGCACCTTTAGCTCATAGTAGCTTACACGTTGGAGAGAATAAAGTTTTGAAGGGACTCACAGCTACACCCAGCACATCCCATGAAATTTCATTAATCTGGAAACCATGCGCAATGGTGTTACAGTTGTGCCATGGTGCACTGATATTGAGTGAAGCTGAGTTAGCAGTATAAGGAGGCCTTGATGATGCATACGATTTTAATTCTATTTGGTTAATATATGCAATTAATTGTTTATATGGCACCTATTTTAAAAGTGTCTTTGTATCATTTTCACATAAGCATGTTATGCCTGACAGGGTTTTGTTGTATAATCCTCCCTCTTTTTGGAATTTAATCTTTAGATGGCCCTGTATGTAGTACATAATAGATCTCCATTAGGTGAGTCAGTGGAAAGGAACAATGTAACACTTGCACTGAGCTAATTTGCATTTTTGACCCACTTCTATGAGCTAGGTGTTTAATAGCCAACCTGCTGCAGGAGAATTGCACAGATGATGAATTAACAATGCCCTGTCAGCATTCTTTAATAATATTGTGTTAAATCCCTGCCCTAAATTCACTCTACATGGAGATAAATACCACTGCCACCCTCTTTTTTATATTTAATAACTATTCTGCCACTGTAGGTACAGACATGCGAACAGGATTTAAACTCTCCTTTTTCCTTTCCTCTTACCCACCTCTTCCCTCCTCAAGTAGCTACTGAGTAGATATTTTGAACTACCTGGATGTCAGTAATAAGGAAAGCTCTGTTTACCAGTTCTACAGTTTTTGTTTGTTTTATGGTAAACTTTTCTTTGAAAGTGACCGTGTTGAAGTGTTAAAGCTGGTCTTTGTGTCCTTGTCTGTGTACATGTGTGTGTTTGCCTCTGTGTATGTGTGCTCTTTGGCAAAATAATAGTCACTTAGCTGGGGGGAGATGAAAACCAGAAAAATTCACAGGATTATAACTCTAAGAAGAGTATTTTAAAAACATCTCCTTTGCCCTACTTAACTGACGAAAATGAACCATAAGTGGTTTTAAAGAGCTAAAGCAGAAAGTTGAACTATAGAGACATCCATCAGCAGTGCCATTCAGCTCTCAGATATTTCACCAAAATGCAGAGAACTCTTTGAGCAAATTCAAATTGCTGCCTTGGAAAAACTTAAATAAATATGTATAAATGAAGGCAAATTAAGCCTACAGATTGCATTGCAAAGTCTGCAGGTTCCAATTTCTGTTGTATTTTCTGTGACTAAGTTACAGTAGATTGCAGCTGGAGAAAAATTTGTAGAGACCTGGGATAGGTATTCTGGAGTGCATGTGGACATTTGTATATATTTATGTATATGTTTTGACACAATTCTTCTTCTTTAGAAAAGGATTAAACTGGGAGTCCTGTCTAGTAACATTTTATTTCAATCTAGGCATTTCATATCACTTTTAAATTTACTGAAAATAGAAAACATATATAGTATAACTCCCACTTTTACTATTCTGTTTGACCCTGCAAACTTGGAATTTTATTGCTATCCCAAAAATTTGCACTTGTAACTGTGTGCCAGACTAGAAAGGATGGGCAAAAGTCTGCTTGTGAACTGTTCTCAATTTCAAAATAAGCAGGAAGCTACAGAAACTATTAGGTAGGATGTAGCTAATGGCATTGTGAGATTTAGCATACAGATGAAAGGGCAGACGGCAACTATATCCTGCATAAATTAAGAAACATGAATGTTGGGATGCAGAAAATAATTGAAAGTCAAGGCAAGAAAAAATGAGTGGATGCAGGAATATATTAGCAAGATGCAGAAATAGCCATTGTTGCACAGTAGATGCTGAGATAGATGCACAAAAATTACAGGCAGAGCTCATAATTCATGGCACATATCGACACAGTGAAAGTTACTTTGATGAGAAAAAATAACATCAAAAGGAGAGAGACAGAGAGAAAAGGAAAGAGAAAACTTCCTTGGTCACCAGTGGGAAGAGAAGTGATAAAGGTCCCCAGGTAAGCAGCGACTCCAGGTCTCCCCTCCAGTGCAGCAGGCCTCCGCAGTTACATTCTCCTGGAGGAAGGACGCACATTTCATCAGGACTTGCTCAAACTCCTGATGGTGAGTCCTGTTTACAATGCTCTTATCTCTGGCTGTCGCACACTGCTATACTCAATGAAAATGTATTATTGATTCTCTAATGTCCCCCAAAGCCCCAAGCATTGGGAAAAGGGGCAAAGAGTGAGTGCTTCTCCCACCTGCCACAGTTGCTTCCTTTGAGAACCCACAACAGCCACGTTACTGGATTTGCTGGAGTAAGACTAAGAGAATAGCTTTAGAACAACTGTGTGAGATCACGGAGGGCAAAATCCTGCACCAGGGCCCTGAAATACCCTGCCCAAGTGGCTGGGTGACAGGCACCCCCATTGCTGGGTCAAGGCAGGCTGCACACCTGCAAACAAGAGGCTCTCAGCAGAACAAAGGTTAAGGCATCCAAAGCATTCTGCAAAAGCATGCATACAGCAAATTAGCACTGAGCATCACTAATGTCTGATGAGACTTTAAAGTATGAAAATCCTTTTCCGTGCAGTGAGTCATAAAACAATTTTGTTGGTGCAGCCTTTCATCAGCCTCAGCTCTCTAAAATTAGGTACTTGGGATCCAAATCAGCAGAACATTTTCTACATGTGCGTGGAATTCAGGCAGTGCTTTAGATGCAAAATTTATTTATTCTTTTCCTCGCCTTTAGGATGATCATAATTTACTCAGCTGTAGAAGTCTTAGAACATCTTGGAAGACAATTGAAAATAAAGAATAAAAGAGCATTATTTTGAGAGCATTCATTATCCAGACACTTTTGAACTTTTTTAAAGAGCTTCTATAGTTAAATCATCTTACTTCAACCTTTTAGTATGTTGTATCACCATTAATATCATCATTCAAACTATGCTACTTTTTAATCTACGATGTGGTCTTCCAGTGTTTTGAAATAACTAAAGAGCAGTACAATATTTAGTCTTGAAAATCCAAGATGTCCTCTTAGTTTCTTTGTAAACGAAGGTAGATAGCCCTGTTCTTCATCGAGCTCCAGAGTAATTTTCAGTAAAAAGAAAATTTAAACAACAAAAAAGTAAAAAAATGCAAACCCACAAACTGACATACACCCTCAATTTAATTTATCTGCATTTTATTCACATAAATGCTTAATTCTCAGCTACTAACATGTCCACTTGAAATATAGCTTTCTTGCTCCCTATTCATCCACATTACCACTTTTACATGCTAGCCATTTAGAATCTTTAGAGATTATTGGGGCTTGCAATTTTTGTCCAAAAACCAAATTAGGAACATATAAGCAAGATAGATGCATATGCTGAGAAATGCAGATTAAAACAAGACAATTACATTTATACCAGTGTATAGAAATATTTCAGAGTGTCATTTTTTCTGATATTTATATCCACAATGATCACTGCACATGACACAGTTAACACGTGTCTTGATACCAGCTATTTTTTTATGCAGGTTTGAAGGTGACTTTTTAGATTTCCCATGTGCACAGTTACCTAAAAATATATCTTCGATTTTTTAACATTTATGGTAAATTTGACTGCATTTTCAGAAAAGAGAGCCCTTTTTTTTTGTTTTTTGGGTGAGGTAATTTTAAGCATGGTCCTTCTGCAGTCTTATAAAGCTTTGTCTTCTTTTGCTGTTTGTCCTGTATTTAATACATGTAGAAGGCAGTAAAGAAATGTGTAAGTACACATGCAAAAATCTGTCTTTTGAATGGAAAAAGATTCTTCCTAAGGCTTATGAATGGTTGCAAACATGAAAATATGCACAAAGCAGGAAAAAAAAAAAGCCTGCAATTCTACCTAAACCACAGATTCAGCAAGTATTTAGTCGCAAAGACTGATAAACTATTTGACTTGTCACTGCCAATGGCTATCAAAAACCTGTTTAAAGTATTAGCACTCAGATTTTCCCAACTGTGCCTTCAGAGTTATCCTTGCTTAATTCACTCTTCATTTTCAAAGGGATGGTTGAACAATGCACTGTTTTTGCATTGTAAGGCAGAACAGCAATGTACTATGGTACAATACAGATTTACTGTAATGCATTATAAGATAACAGGGAACTTCTAATAAGCTCCATTTATCACTTTGAAGTGAAAAATTCACCTGCACCACAGGGAGAGAAAATATTAAACTCTTGCTATAATATTTTTTAAAAAAGTAGAAAACTCAGTTGGTCTTGAACTCTTGCCTCTAGCAGTGAGAAGAATCAGTTACATGTTCTCTAAAGTCTACAGTTTAAATGCAGAACCACAAAGAAATAGTTTAACCCCAAATTAGTTGGTAATTCTACACAGCACCTCATAGAGACAATGGCTAGCACTGCTGGATGTATCTCATAGGAACCAGCTTTGGGATTTTTCTCTGCCAAATGCTGCATAGTATGTTACAGGTATACCAGTAAGCTTCTACATGTTTGTTGAGTTTGCTACAAGAATTACTATTTTTGTCTGCTAAATTGATGGCTATTTCACATTACCACAAAAAAGCCAAAATTCAGTATCAGGGCTGACATTGTTCATTATCAGCAACACAGATCACACAAAGCAAATGTGCAGATGATACCAAATTAGGAATGACACAAGAAAATTCAGAGTTTAGACCAGAATGACCTCGAAAAATTTGAGGACTAAATCAATTGAAAGTTCCTGACACTATTGAGTGTGATATCCTGTGCCCAAGGGTGCAATAGCCTTCTGTGTGGACACAGGCTGTGGGGAAACAGGATGAGCAGCAGCCCTGCTGAAGGACCACCAGATTGGGAAGTTGCCTATTAAGAGATGAAGAAACACTGCACACTCACCACAATTATTATTGCAAGCAACATGGTGAGCTTTATTGGAAAAACTAAGAAAGATTATTATCCCTCTTTACTTGATACTGATGAAGCTGCACTTGGAGTACTATGTCTTGTTTTGGGCCCCCATGTCAAGAGGGGTGTGGAGAACCTAGAGAAGATCCATACAAAGTCTCTCAAGAGGACAGGGGCCTTTGACCTACAAGGAGAGATTAGGAGAACTGAACTTTAGTTTAACCAAGGCAGGTTAAAAATGTAATCTCTCAAAAAGCTACAACTCTTTGAAGGGGAATTACAAAGAGAAGAGTGAAAAATTGTCCTGTCAGACAAAAAGGAGTGATGGGTACAAGCTCCATCTCAGAATGTTTTACGGGACTTAGAGAAAATATTTTTCCCTTGGGGAACAGTTCACCATTTGAAGATGTGACCCAGGCAGATCACGGATCTCCATCACTGGAGGTCTCCAAGACTCATTTAAAAAGCTGTTGCAGACCTATTCTTTTTCTGTCAGCAACAGTTTTGCTTTGAGCAGGAAACTTGCCCTGATGGCCACCAGACCTCTCATGCTATTAATTTGTTATTCTACAGTCCTGTGTTAATATGATTATGGAGCTACTTAATTTAAATTCAAAGCAGGTCTGGTACCACACACATTACTGAAATTCCCCAACGTTACTATGGTTCATTCTTCCCTATTATATTGCTCTATTATGAACTAAGCATTGTGATTGTAGGCTTTGTCTTGGGTCTGAATTTTTGTTACAAATTTTTCACCTAGAATGTAGTCTTTTTCAAAGGAGAAACCAAGGTGAAAGCTGTTCCTTTTCCCAAGTTAATTAAGAAATGCTGACAAGAGTTTTTTGAGACTATCCACGTTTTGGGGCACTGATACGAAAATGCTAGTAGGATGTACATTTTAAGAGGATTTTTTTTCATATATATATATATATATATATATGTTCAAATTTAGCCAGACTAAGGGTAGACTTAGATAAGATATG
>JAOEHY010036074.1:0-18319 GCA_025447955.1 Psilopsiagon aurifrons
AGGAAGTTCTTTACTGTAAGGGTGGTGAGGCACTGGAATGGGTTGCCCAAGGAGGTTGTGAATGCTCCATCCCTGGTGGTTTTCAAGGCCAGGTTGGTCAGAGCCTTGGGTGACATGGTTTAGTACGAGGTGTCTCTGCCCATGGCAGGGGAGTTGGAACTAGATGGTCTTAAGGTCCTTTCCAACCCAAACTATTCTATGATTCTATGAATACACATTTATTCTTGAAAGGGAGCACATTCTGCTTTTCTGATGTCACCTATGAATAAATCCGACTTATTGGCTTGAGTGGCCAGAATAGCTTTGTTTTGCTCCAAGCCTTCAATACAGGCGCTGTCATCTAACTGGTAGTTTTCAGATGGATTAGTGCCCCCGTCCTGTGACGAATCTAGTTTAAAGCTGCCTTGACCAGCCTGGCAAGTCTCTCACCAATGCACCTGTTCCCCTACTTTCTCTGACTGGCCCGATACTCTTCAGTAGATCTGGCTTCCCAAAGCAAACCGTGGTCTAAATAAACAATCCCATGACTATGGCACCACCCCTCTAACCATTTGTTAACCTGCCAGATCTGCCTAACCTTTTTAAGGTCCTTGCCCTTGACTTGGAGGTGCTCCCCTTTGACCTTGACAGTCCTTCCCTTTGACCAGGATATATAACAAGTGTATTTCATCCATATTTCATTGTATGTAGTGGTGCTGCTGCATTCTTCTCTCTAAGTATCCATACTGAATCTCTTAAGAAAATGTTATGCTATCTGTTCTGTTAGAAACTCTTCTCTAAAAGATTTACTAATGAGTTTTTGGCTCTGTGCATACATTTCTTAGCTATTACAATGTTAATTATCTATGTGCACTTAATAAATATTCTTTTTTTGGTTAAACACATAGCATTGATGAGTTCTGATAATCCTAGTTTCACAACTTCATCTCCTCTGGTGATTTGTTCATGTGTTGGCTGTTACATATTAGTCAACCCCTTTGCTTCTCCTTTGACTCTACCTTTAGAGGGAAGGGAAAGATGAGAGATGTATGTATATCTAATCAGCATATATATAATCATCTTCTTTTTTGGGTGCCTGTAATTAAAGATTCTTCTTCCAATGCTGGAAATATGTTAGAAAGATCCTATTGCAGCAGCTTAGTCATGTTAGCAGAACGAAGGATTGGAAATGTATCAGTATTGATATTATGTTGTGTTTGAATAGTAGTTTCTGGTCAATCCTGGTACAAAACAACAGGTAAAATAAGAATGCAATTGATTTTGGCCATCTGTATTTTCTGTATGTGGAATCAGCCATGTTCTGCAGTAGAAATGATAATAGATGTTTTTTCCTCCAAATTATATTTCACAATGTTTTTGATTGAGGATATTAGATTTGTTGAAAGGTTTTGGCAGTCCTAGAGACCTTCAGAAAACTGGGTAAAGGGAGAACCACACTATGAAGTAAGGTTTTTCTTCTACTAGAATCTGCCAAATCTGAGCATCTGAGCTGGGCTGAAACCACTCAAGGGTTAGGTCTGTTGATGTTACTATTCAGAAAAAAGGACTTCTCAGACTTCTCAGCGATTTACATGATCACATAACAAAATAGTAATCTATGGGCCCTGCTCAACTATAGGAAAAAGCAGAATGCATGAACATGAGAGCTATTAGCTGGAAAAAGGTTGATGAAAAATGGAGCTAAGACTCTTCTACTTGTTTAAGTGCAATAATGCTAAAACAACTGTGAGCAGAATCTATTTATAGGTACTGTTTTTCCAAACAAAAGTATTCCAGGAGAAGGCTTTAATAAACTGATATAAAAATCTTGGCAGAAAAAATATAAAAGAGTAAAAGTATATCACAGGGAAATAGATTTTCGCAGAGCAAGCTCTGGGATAGTTCTTGGGTTTTAAGTATGAAGGTGTCCTTGCTTCCTCTGCTAGTTTACAGGGTCTGCGCTCACTGCTTACTCTAACTCTATGATACTGTGGACAGCAGAGCATGATTAGCAGACCTGTTGGTAGCCCAACATTATTCTCTTACAAATATCATTTATCTCTACTAGCTCTGGGCTTTTAATAGTTAATTAATAACCTTTAATTAAGAGGTTAAAAGGTTTAAATATAGGATTGAATTCTGATCTTTGGCACTGATTTTATGGGGTGGTTTTACAAAGCTCCAATTATTTAGAAATCTCAAGCAATATCTCTTAGAAATAGCATTGTATTAATTACCATTTCTCCAGTTTTTGAGACACAAATCTCTCATCTTTTCAGTCATCATCAAATAGTAATTATTTAAAATGAAGAAATACTTCTGCAACCTAAATTGACTTTTTTTTTTTTTTTTAATTTTGAGAAGTAAAAATTGAATTCAGTGCACTTTTCTAATAAAGGGAAGGTGTGAAGTCATGGCTTTAGGTATAATTAGTACAGGGATAATGGTTACACACTTTGCCCATGTGAGCTCTTACCTCGTAGAAGTAGCTTTTATTATGTCAATTTCCATTTCAGGACCCTTTTCTTTTGTTTGCTTCTAGAAGAGTTTACATTGGCATGATGAAAATAATCTGATTTTGCCCTACTTCAGGTTAGTTTTAAAATATGAACAGTATGGAAAATTATGGGCTTCTGAGACCTGGGAAACTTTCAAGAGTATCTCCCCTTGTAGAACTGCTGGCAAATATGGCTTCACTGGTGGTACTTTTGCAGTAAGAATCTTGATACAGTCAAAACCAAGATGCACCACAACTAATTACTACCACCAGTTCTAGTGGTGATAATTCAGCATCAAGCATGTTGATGTAGTTTACTTAGATGAAGCTAAGACAACCATATATTGAGAACAACTGCAACTTGCTTACACTTACTTTCCTAGTATTGCTCAAATTATTTTCTGTTTGTTAAAAAAGGAAAATCATCAAGACAGGAACAAACCTGTCACAGGGGTAAAAAGATAGGGATTGCTTAATAATTGAAAATGCTCATGAATATTGTAAACAATGTGGAATGAACTCGCTCTAATCATGATACTGTAATGTCAGAAGGTGTTACATTTCGGAGCAAAGACAGTCTGACCTATTATTTAGCATGTACTTATTTTGTTCTCTGTGTGTAATTGTTTAATGAAAAAGTAACTTTACCTTTAATAGGAAGGATAAAAAAGTTTAACACAGTAACTTATTTTGGGAATTTCTAAAATTACAGATGTGAAGTCAGTGGCTATCTTTTGTAAGTCAACTGATGATGCAAATAAAGTAACCTGAGTGACTGTGAGAAATATTATCTCTGCAGAGATGCCCTTTTTAAATGTAATAATGTTACAATGTGCTTAATTGCCAGCAGCTGAATTAATGTCTTTTGAAGATACATTTGGTGAACATTGCATACCTTTAAAATAAAATTAAGTATAAAGCAAAAAAAAGTATTATTTATGAAAACAAGTCAAATATAAGATAAACTGTGAAATTTTCTGTGAATGAATTATTTGGATCAAACAGTAATTTGTATACTTTTAATAATGAGGCTGTTTAATAACTAAAGGTCTAGTAATTAAAAAGTATATAGGCATGGCCAGGTTTATAAAAAACGGATATTTATTTGAATACCTAGTACAAAAAGCATAGGAAAAAAAAAATAGAAATAGCCAACATGCAACTATATTTCTAATTGTTTTTAGTCTAGTACAATATTTATATTACAAAAAATATCAGTCAAGTGAATCAGGAAGAATCATATAACAGTAGCTGTAAAAATCAGTCTGTTTTTTTAATATAAAGAGTGACAGGATACAAATAAACAGTAAAAAGAAATTTTTGTGATAGCCAATTGTATTCCTTAGTGAGTTAGATTTCAGGTGAGATTTTTTTGTATGTGGGATGAAAGTATGTGTACATCTGTGTCAAAGGTATGCACATTTGCAGAATTTCTAGATAGGAGTCTTAATTTTTGCATAAAACTCAGCATAATAAGGGTGCTGCAACAACTGCAAAGTAATCCTAATTTTAACTTATAAAGTAATTTTGTGTTACAAAGTAAATCATGAGATGACTTTTTCCTTCTGTTTAGCGAGGAGCTCTGGCTCTTCTTTCTGCATTTTCACCTAGAGGCTTGTTGTCTCTCTTTGGCTTAGAGGTCTAAGACGTTTTGGGTTCTGGTTGGGTTTTCCAATACCTAGACTACTGCAAGTGGTGATAGTCAAGAGTGTCATGATCCTAAATGTGTATGATGTTCATTTTGCAGCAGTGTACATGCTACAGATTTTTCCACAGCTTTGTGCCTTATCTCATAGAAATTCAGGGGAGATGCTAGTCAACAGCAATATGAGACTGAATGCTGAAAGACTCGCTGCCATGCATAGTTTCTGAAAACTTCCCTACCACTTGTCCAAACTGCTTAGCAGAAACAATATATGATTGTATTATGGTATCAGTACAAAGATTCAAATAATATCACCATTTGTAACGCGATTGTGTCCTTTCTAATATGCAGTAAAGCTAGAGCTCATGATGCATCCTTACCCTTAAATGCAACTGTTCCAAAAGTTCCTTTTTGTCACTATTACTACTTTTCCAAATTTCAAGCCCAATTGTCTGTGATACAGTTGTTCTTTCCCACCAGAGTTGGCAGAAATTGTTTAAATGAAATTGAAAATATCTGGATACATAAGGCACACAGAGTGACTGCTTACATCTTGTTTCATAATGAGTTAGTAAAAACAAATTGACCATAATAATGTGTAATTTTTAATCTGTAATCTTGTAATTTCTTTTAATTTAACTGGGATGAAATAAAAATGAAATAACAGTACAAATGCCCAGCTTTAAAGATGCTTTTCTTGTGGTTTGCCATGTATACTTCCTGGCAGCCTACTTCTACTGGAAGTCCAAATATTTGCTCCTGATCTTCATTATCAGCTGAGGATTAGTACTTACAGTTTCAGCAGTTTACCGAGGAAGCTGCTTTGGGATACTGTGAATTGCAAACACTGGGACAAGGCCCATGGAACTGGAGATAAAATATTTTTAACAGAGGGAAGGCAGCTGTGGGATATACTTGGAGAATTTCCTTGGGGAGTCAGGGGCACTGGAAGATTCTCTTTTTCAATTGCAACTAGCATAGTTAATTTTACTTTGAGTGAGACATATAATTATCTGGGAAGTGTTGGCCTTGTCACAAAGGTAAAGAACAGAAGGAAAAGTGCCAATATTATGTATAACAGTATGAATTTAATCTACTTGCTTGATGCTTAAACATTGAAAAAGTAGTCTTTTTGACTACATTTCAAATATAGGTGGAGAATGTATAGAAGTAGGGACAAGATTTATTGGAAGTATAAATGAAGACTTTTTGTGGAGAACGAATGAGAAATTTCGCTAACAAGGTTTATTTTGGAGAGCAATGAGAAAAACATGACTTATAATGGTTTAAAAAAAGCTCTCTGAAATTTTTTTTATAAAGGACCAGCTAATGAAAATGAGAAAAAAATATCCCGGCATAACCACCAAAATATTTGTATGAAAATTGTGTAAATTTCTGTTCTAAGTTAGGATTTTAAATAAAATTTAGAACAGGATAATTAAAACCTTCTCAGTTATGCTAAAATAAACCACAGAGGGGTAAGAAAATATTCAAAGATGAAAAGTAATTTTCATCTGGAGTTATGAAGGAGCCTTCCTTACTTACAGGCAGTAACTTATAGTTACTGGTCTCATAACTGTCAGATAAGGGGAAATTGAGTACCTTTGACTGACTGATTTGGCCGTTATTAAATAATTGAAGGAATGTAGTATTCTCTTTATTTTTAAATGCCTCTCATTTATTATAGCTAAAAAAGAGTATTGAAAAAGATTTAGATGGATTAGATGTGTTACTGCATTCTTTAAACCATAACTGGGACTTGATAGCTTTTTGTATGTGACAGATTTAAAGATCAATTTTAACAATCAAGAAGAAAGAAATAGTCACATAGACACTACTTCTCAAATTAATCTTGCAATTAGCTTGAACTGCTGCAGGAAAGGTAGAATTATAGAATCATAGTTAGGGTTGGAAAAGACCTTAAGATCATTTAGTTCCAACCCCCCTGCCATGGGCAAGGACACCCCCCACTAAACCGTACCACCCAAGGCTATGTCCAACCTGGCCTTGAATACTGCCAAGGATGGAGGATTCACAACTTCCTAGGGCAACCCATTCCAGTTCCTCACCACCTTCACAGCAAAGAACTTCCTCCTTATATCCAATCTAAACTTCCCCTGTTTAAGTTTTAACCTGTTATCCCTTGTCGTATCACTGCATTCTCTAATGAGGCAAGTGTCTGTTCTGATGTAACCTGGAAGTAACAGGTACAGCCAGGATTTGCCTACTTCTTTTTTCCTTTACGTGCATCTTGTCTAGCATTATGTTGCTATCATTAAAACCACACAGAAATACGGTAACATTAATTGAGTCAGCCTTTAATTGGCCATATGTTCATCTTCTCCATGACCACTTTTTCTTGTAGCCTTGTCCAGGTCTACTGCACTTAGCTGTTGTTCACTGCTACCTTGCCAGTAAATAGCAGGCTTTCTTCTGCCAATAAACAAGGTTAATAAACAATTGCTGCAGTTGTATCCATTACTGAGCATTATTAACTGGAAAGAAAATATAAATAAACAGGTAAGGTAATCCTGTCAGTTCCAGCTTGATTTTTTGATTAGCTAGAGAGTAATCTGTTGATTCATTCAGATCCATATCATTAGTTAATTACTACAGCTGAGTGTTTTTTCCGTATCCTTTCTTGTCTATTTCACTGAGTTTCTGAATGTGCTAAAGTAAATTAGATTCAGTGATGTGAATTTATCTGTAGTTAAAAACTTATTTAGGGTCATACCACATCAATTAATTAATTCATTATGACATCGGGAAAAATCAGTGAGGGGAAGTCACGAGGGAGGTTGAATAAGCTGAGAGCAAAATGTCATACAAGCATGAACTGGAAGTCTTTTCAGGAAGCCCTAGTAAACTGGGTAAAGAGAGAATGGAGCCAGGGCAGCTTGAAGTCCTCATTTCGAACATGTCTTTTGTTCTTTAGAGTGGCTTGTACATGTTCCCAGCAGCAGACAATTTGTGGTGCCAAAGGCAGTATCATTTAGCAACCACACTCCTTTCTTGCCATTCTGTTAGAGGTTTTTCTTCTATTCAGCATTTCAGGCATTGTCAGTGTAATTAACTCAGTTTTAGAGTACATATACTCAGAATAAAAGTATATGTTTTTTGCAATAGTTCTTTCAGTGAAGCTATCTGAAAACATAATATCCCACATGTGTGACTGCAGTAACTTATTTTAACTGTGTCCGTGTCTTTTCACCTGGGATTCAGATTTTGCCTGTCATGTTTTTCATGTGAATTCAGCTAGGGTGTTGTATTGGTAAAGAAATACGTCTGTGACTGAGAGACAGATAGTATTTTTTTTAGCATGAATGAGGTTATTCCTGTTGTAACTAACTAGGTAAGTCTTTCACCAGGTTCAGGTCTTTCTTATTCTGTGATTACCCTATGCTTTAGCCTCTTTAAAGATGTTCTGCACTTAAAATTTCATTCCTGTTCTCCTATCTCTGTTCCTATTTCAGGTTAATAAGTATCACAGAAGAATTAAAGTACATATTCCTTAACGTGTTAGAGAATAGGAAGCATGAAAATCATGGGTTTTATTCCAGTTTGCTCCATATGTATGGAGCTAACTGGACCTGTCTGGTTTGTCAACATCCATCCTGAACTGGCAGGTCCCAATCTGCAGGTGCATGTTGCCAGTGCCAACCAATGGGAAAATACAACTTCCCTTTATCTGCTGCTTATATGCCTTGCTAATGTGGCCCCATGTGTAATTTGTCCAATCTGTAATGAGAGCACACACTCCACTGGCTCGTAACCTGGTTTCTGCCTTGTTTCCCAGAGTTTCTTATCAGCAGAGCTATGTTCAGCCAGTTGTTTCCTAACCTTTACCAACACATGGGGTTATATGTGTAATAATAGTATCCATTCAGAAGAGAAGTGGGTGTACTGAGTGTCAGGTTAGCTAGCACTATTGTAGAAAGCATTAAGTATAGTCAGTATAGTACAGGGGAGAACATTATATGCTACCACATAGTCATGGCCACCAGGTAGAAAATCGTTGTATGAACAGGCTTGGCAGCACTTAAAGTGAACAAAGCCTGTTTGAAGCCTGAATTCCAGCCGCATCCGAGCTCCCTGCCTGGGAATAGGAAATGAGGCATGAGCTACAGTCAGTAATAAAACTTTGAAAGGAACGTAGCCAGGAAATAAGAAGTAGTAGCTACACTTGTATCTGGCTTCAGCATCCTGGATACTTGCTTAGCAGTCCTCTTCTAATGGCAGATTTTAAGCACCTTTGGAAACTTCAGAAATGTTTAAGTGAATTTTTGGAAGGCAGGAATGGCAATGACATGAACTTCCTGTCAGTGTTAAGGACTGTTTGGTGTGTTTGTGTGTGTAAAATGCTGAAAGTTTTGTGGGCATTTCTGGAGGACAGGAGAAAATGAAAACTTCAGCACAAGTGAGAAACATCACACTATTGAACTTACTTTTCTTACTTCCCTTTGGCAGCAGCTCATGGATCATGAGAGACTCACAGATTGCTATTTTTTGACTGATGTTGAATTTCTCATTTCCAGGAAGGTGTGTGGAACCAAGAATAAACAGAATTAAATTAATTTCATTCCAGAACCAAGCAAGTATTCCAGCAGAAACTGTTTCTCGACCTTGACACAGCAATCCAAGCTCTTTCAAAGAGTTGCTTTTCACACTGAAAAGTTCTCTATGTATCTGTCTTTGATACAGTGTTTTACAGTACAAAAAAAGTTTTGGCTAGTCATCTAAGCCTCATGTACTTACCAGCAGGTATGAATGTGATTAAGGGATCTCATTCTCACAAGAGATGAAAATGAGCAGAACTTAAATATCAATTTTCCAGCCTAATTTTTGTTATTAGGTCTTTGCACAAACTCACACCAGTGTCTCTTTTTCCTCTAAAATTTATAGCAGGTATTAAAGTGGTTACTTGTATTTTTGGAAACAACATGGAAAAGGAGATTTTGCTTCAGTACAGATTGCCTGTGCTATTGAGGCCATTGTCAAAATATGCATATATAAGGGTTAAGATATGAATTGTTGAGGTTTGTACTTAAATGTTCTGTTACATGTTTTGATGTCATTATCTGGGGTTTTAATCATAAAACCCTTTCATGCCTAAGAATAAGATTTGTATTATGGATAAGCATTTTGGCCTAAAATGCAGCTCATCTGCAGAGCCTGTTTTTTCAGTCTGAGAGCACAGATCTTGGCCACTTGAATTAGAAGAGTAACTCGCTGGAGAGTTACTAAAGGGGTAGAAATTGTAGTCTTGGGATACCCAAGCTCAGTTCCATGCTCTGAAGTTTGCTTTGGGTACTTCTAGTTCCCTAGTAACTGAATTCCTGAGCCCTCTTAGGCAGCAGTGTTCTGAGTGCAGGCAACTTGAACAAAATGGAGTTTTATTTGCATTGCATTTTCTGAAAAATATGTTATACATTTTTTACTAAATTTATTTCATATAATGTGCTATTCTAAACACCTCATTATCACTGCATGTGTTAGTTTAGTTTTTGGCTTAAACCCTTGCAGGCTAGATGATTAAAAAAAAAAAAAAGAAGATTAATCTATAGAATAGATCAAAAATTTTTTTAATGGGCTTGCTAAAATGATTATTTTCTATTTTGTTTCAAGTATGCATATTCAAATTGCTCTGCTTAGCAAGTAGAAAATATATTGTGTGTAACTGATTATTTAATAGAGTTTTGTCTTCTGTGCTTATTTTTTTCTGACAGCTGTCAATACATGTAATATTTTTCTTGGAACAGAAAAAGATGTAATAACTGCTTTGGCGGGTGATAAATTGCTTGCTTCTAGAGCAAGGATTTTAGAAAACTACCCTGTATAACCTTGAAAAGTTTATACTTCGAAGCAAAAGTTATGACCTTTACATAGATTCTTGTGCCCAAGAGGAAATAAAAGTGAAATTATTTCAGTACATGAGGCTTAAGAATTGGCAAAAGGCTTCCTTTTTATGCATCAGTGAGACTGGTAAGCAATCATACTAACAAAGGCAGTAGATTATAAGGAAGCCACAAAACTGAATGAAACCTAAAATAAACTTGAAGTTCAGCATAGATAATGTGCTTTAAATGAAGAACGCAATGTTTGGCAAAATTAAAAGGCAAGCAAGGTCTCAGAGATTATATGTGTTACTGCTGGAAGTGGGCCAGACTACCAACTACCAATTATATACTGTTGTCAGTGTAAAACATTGAAATGTGCCAGGCTTCCAGATTTCTAAATTTTGTTCTCAACTTCATTCAGCTCTTTCTTATTAATAACTTATGTCCTGCCCCATTCTACAAAGAACAGTCAACAGTAAACTCTTTTTGAAGCAGTGGGAAGGCAGAAGAACCCACTTAATTACCCGCGGCTCCACAATGCCCTTTGAGTCAATGACAAACTTTGTAACCTTCCTGTGGAGGCCCAGAGGTGACCGCTGGCACTGCTCTGCAGGCCAAAAGGTTTACGCATGTGGGGGAGAAGGGCTGGAAGCACAAGAAAAACAACTGCTATGTCCTGAGAACAGCATGTGGATTCAGAGTTGAACTCAAGTGACAAGAGCAGGTAGAGTAGAAAAATGACACATAAGCAGCATGAAGTAACTCCGGTTTCCCTCTTTCTGTAGAAAGTCAGTGGCAGCTGAGAGCTCAAGCCAGTATTTTGGTACACAGAAGCAGAGGCATGCCTCCAGCCTCCCAGCTTGCCTGATGGAGAGAGGGAGCTGCCTGTTTGTTCCTACAGACTTCTCTGTGGTATAATGTAAAGGTCATTATTAGGAGAGTTGTCCTGAAAAAAAACCACAAAGCAAATCTCAGCAGTTATATCCATATGCGAATATCTATGGTAAATATTTGTTTGAGAGAATTTTTAACTGACTTAGTGCAATTGTTTTGGTAAGAGCCTCTGACACATCTATGAAATAATTTTCTATGATTACATTATATCTTAACGACAGAAAGGATGTATTTCTGCATTAATGAAATTGGTCTCCTACATTTAGTTTTTTTCCAGGAGGTTATTCTTTGTTCTATTTTAGGCTTCATGTGTCAATAACATAATCTCAAGAATCTCTGGAAGGATAATTGTAAAGGAAAATAAATCTTGCAATTTTTTTTTTTTAATGTTTCATAGAAAATGCTTCATTTGTGGGGTTTTGCTTGTGTCTGTTCAAGGGGCTACAAAACCTGCTTATATTGGGTTAATAAATTTTATCTTGTTAAAATTTACAGCCTCTATTAGCAAAATTAGGTGACTTGAATTCCATGCCAAGAATGTAAAGGTCACTGTTTAGACCCCATTAAATCATGAGGATAAAACCAGAAGAGAAGTCAAAATTCTTTTTATTTTCTCTATTTGTATTTCTTGCTATCATATGCTATGTCACATTTTCCAGCTTTTTTCAGCAACTCTGGGAACTAAAAAATTGTAACTTCTTACAATGAAAATTAGATTTCCCATGACGTCATTTATCTTCAGGAACAGGAGCTTTGAGAAGAAACTTCTATTATGGAGCATGAAATGAATCTTTAACTTCGGTCATATTGAAACAGCATTAATTATCTCAGCATTAATTAACAGACTCAGAAATGTGAACGAAGTAGCATGCCAAAAAGAATCATTGCAGTTCTGTATGCACATGGCAGCTGTCTATATCTGTACTCCTAATCCTCTGGCAATGGAATGTAAAATGTGTGTGTATCTTAAACCACCATCACTGAATTTTACACCTACAGCAGTTTTCTACCTTGTATTTAGGATGGGATGGCAGTACCTATATAAAGATATGAATGGTTTAAATGATTTATAACTTGTTAAGCTGAGGTAACTAGTTATAGGTTTGCACCCAGTGCTTGGAAAGTCATTGAAAAAGCACTTTAGAATTATTATTCTGTGCAATATTGTTGGATGAAAGAAGATACGCTATAACAACAGCAGATATTTGCATCTGTTTGCTAGCATTAGGTAGAAGTCCACTTAGGAGAACAAATGAGATTTCTTCTTTTTCCCCTGCTATTAACAAGTTTAAAGTCTAGTGCCATGGGCTCTTGGATCACTCAGCCCGTGTTTCCTACTGTGGTGTTTGCAGCTAACAGCTGGTCACATCCTAAAGCAAAGTTACATCTCATTGTAACAGCTGGACTGTGCTGTGTATTATCAGTAGTGGGCCTCCTCCTGGAGTTTATTTGTAATGAAAAAAAATTTTTTTAATTCTTTTTTATTCTTGAATGTTGCACTTCTGGAGCATCATAAATCAAATTTATTTGCCTTACTGCAATATCTCACTATGATTTGTATTTTGAAATTGATTGCAGTTTAAAGATTACAAAGTATTTGTGGGCTTAAATAAAGCAACTGTTAATGATCCCTTCTCTTCTGCAGAAAATTACATCAGCAGTTTGAAATGTATAAGGAGCAAGTGAAGAAGATGGGTGAAGAATCTCAGCAGCAGCAGGAGCAGAAGGGTGATGCACCAACCTGTGGCATCTGCCACAAAACAAAATTTGCGGATGGCTGTGGCCATAACTGTTCATATTGCCAAACTAAATTCTGTGCACGCTGTGGAGGAAGAGTGTCTTTACGGTCAAATAAGGTATGAAGTTATGAATTTTTAGTAACAAGCTTCTCTTAGTATTTCATTCACCGCTTATGCATCCAAATCATATAGCTACTGAAAGGGGTTTCCTTTAAGGTGGTAATGATATATACTTTAGGACCTTGTAAGACATCTGTCCTAATTTCAAATAACTGCTATTTGCAGGTGGAATTGTGACTATGGCTTTTAAGTTAACAAGTACTATTTCTACTAACAGACTTATGAAAGCAGAATGCTTGGATTAGAGGATTGAATTTTTGTATTGGAGACAGGGAGGTATATCGAGTGATCTACTGATGCCAGTATTGAGATACCAACTATTACAAGTTAGAGCAAAGATATGTTTCTTTTCTACTTGCTCAGGCTCTTCTGTACAGGATTATTGTAAAACTGGTCTTAACGGAGTCTATACAATATATTATGGAGCTTTTAAGTCTGTCTATCTATTATACATATATGCATATATTATGTATATCATAGATTCATAGAATGGTTTGGGTTGGAAGAGATCTTGGGCAGGGACACCTTCCACTTAATCAGATTACTCAAAGTCCTACCCAAAATGGCCCATCACAACTTCCAGAGGTGTGGCAGCCACAACTTCTCTAGGAAATCCATTCCAGTGTTTTATCAGCCTCACAAAAGAATTTCTTCCAAATGTCTAACCTAAATCTACCCTTTTTCAGTTTGATACCGTTCCACCTTGTCCTGTCACTACATGCCTTTGTAACTGATTCCTCTCCAGATTTCTAGTCAGCCCCTTTAGGTACTGGAAGGCTGCTGTAGGGTCTCCCCAGAGCCTTCTCTTCTCCAGTCTGAACAAGCCCAGCTCTTTCAGAACTGTCTTCATAGCAGAGGTGCTCCAGCCCTCTGATCATCTTTGTGGCCTCTTTTGGGCTTGCTCCAATAGATCCATGTCCTTTATATGCAAATAAAAATATGCTTACAGATGTAAAAATATTTTTAGGAAAAAATTAAATGCATTACTAATATAGAATGATAGCTAGCTTACCTGTGTTTATTGCATAACAACGAGTAATCTGATTTTTTTTTTTTATCCAAACAGCAATCTGAATTTGTAAATGTTTGATCATAGAGTAAAAACATTCAGCAAAACTGAGGTAACCACAGAAACCAGTTCTGAGATCAGTTTCAACATTTTAGAGAGAATGTTCACACATTATACAGTATCATTTTCAGATTCTGACAATTATATTTATCAATATTTGTATCAGTATCAATTTTTCAATTCTGACAATACTTGTGGGGTATTCATGATGATGCTTGAGGTATCTTATGCTAGTCTTCTGTGGGCACAAATCTTTTGTAAACCAGTCCAATAATGTAATAATTTAATAATTGCTGATATAATAATTTTCTCAGTACCATTTATTTCTATTATTCTTTTTTTTTCATAATATGTTCATTTCAAATATCATGCAATCTGCAAATCTTTTCTTAATCTTTTGGAAGGTAGAAGACAATGGTATAAATGCTATGTATTTCCTAGTCCAAAACAGGAAGTTAGGTTTAAATAAAGAACTAAAGGTTTTGGTTGACAAAGTTGATTAAAGTAACTGAGATTATGTTTAAACCTCTCAAAGTGGACTTTTTAAGGTAATTTTAAAATTTCAGTAAGCACACATTTTTATTGTTTTTTTTTGGGTTTCGGGGTTTTTTTGGTAACTAAATCACATTGCCAGTAGTAAGAGATATAAAAATATCTGTCTTAATTTCATCTGGTTATAAAAGAGGGTCAGGATAGATATTTAAGTCATTATGTCCACATACTTAAAAACATAGAAAAATTACATTAGGAGAAGGGCTTCATTTGCTAATGAAACTTTCCGATACATAATTTAGACTGTCCTCAGGGTGTATCATGTGAACTTGGCAGATATTTGTCTGACTTCTCTTGACAGATTTCCAATGATATTCTTCCACACCTTCTAGGTTATTTGTTCCACTGCCTCACCATCCTCACCATAGAAAGTTTTTCTCACCGTCTAACCTAAATCTGTCTTTCTGTAAGCCAACTTCTTCATTCAGCATTATGAGTCTGTTCTGCAGCTCTTCTCAGCTGGCTGGTTTTCTACTACTGATGATATTTTAGTGTGATAAATAAGCTTTTCTATCTTTCATTTATTTCTGTTTTAGATAATTTATGAATATGCTGGACAGAGCATCTCTAGACAGATCCCCTGTGAGGCTTCACTGGTGATACTTCTCCCTTAAAAACCCTGACCATTTATCCATTTCTTCTTGTCTTTTCATCAGTTTCTTTCTCATGGATGAATTTATTCCTGTTCCATGGCAGATGAGATGCTTTAAGAGACTGGAAGCCCAACTCAGCAGTATGAATAAATCTCATTTACTCACTTTCTTTGTGACTCCTTGAAGGAATTGTAATACATGTAACACAGATTAATTCCCTTCACTAAAGCCTTTCTCACCTTTCCAAATTGCTTCATAATTTATTCAAATGCTTACTAATTTTATTCTCTATTTTGGTTTCTAAAAGTCTGTCCAAAGTGGATGTCAGACTCACTTGTTTATTATTCAGTTGATTTTACAGTGAAATTCCTAAAAAATAAATAAATAAATTGTCTTCATATTTACCACCTTTTGTTTTTCTTGTCAGTGAGAGACTGTATTACAGTTAATAGATGTTTTGGAGTTCAGATCTTTGACACTGAATATCATCTGATGTTAAAAATATGGTACTTTTGGGGGGCGGGGTTGTTTTTGGTTGTTTTTTTTTTTTTTTCTGTTGACTCACTTTATCGCTTTCTTTCTGAAATACCAGTTTGAAGTATATCCCCTGGTTTGTTCTACATAAAATAATACTCTAGAGTAAGTATCTTTCTAATCACTGTGAACATGAATACAAAACATTGAATACCAACAGACTGGCAGTCTCTTATTTATGATCTCTTTTATGCCTGTACACATTATTCCATGAAGATAATTTATGCTGTACAAGAATTTATCAGAATTCATTCCCTTCCATTTTCCTTAATGAGTATAACTTCAGCTTCTTGAAGGATAACTTCTAATAGCTTCCTGTTTTGACTTTGCTAGATTTTCTTTGGTCTTTGTGGATGTTTTTTGACAGATTATATATGTGTGCTTTGGGCCTTATACAAGGTGAAATGTTCTTTCATGGAGCTGTTTGATCTGTTTGTGAACTTTTTCACAATATCAAGTTTCAAGCCACATTCATTCCGTTTTTACCAGATTCTGCTACTAAATAGTTTAGCACAGAGCAGCATTAGCAGCTTGCATCTCTGATGATGTAGAATTGCAAAGAACTCTTTCAAAGGTCACAGAGAAAGAGGACTGCTGCTTACAGAGTTCGTGGTCATGAGTAGAAGCAGAGCAAGAAAATGTTTGACTGTTGTCAGAGCATTAGATTAGGATTCTCAGAATGACTGGATGATTTATTCCTTTTTCAGTTTAGTTACAGTGCCTGGAATACAGGCATTAAAATTCAGTTCAGATTGCACAGAAGTTATCATTATGTAGGAATTCCTTCAAGATCAAAGGAATAAAACTGATAATGGCGGTAACGCTGCTTATTATCTTAGTAAATGGAGTATTCAGTCAAGATGGGCTCTTGAATTTCATGGGACGAAGGAATATTGAACAGTCTTCTGTTAAGTTTATGAACAATTTCAGATGGATTAAAACTGAAATAATAAATAACATGACAGCAAGTAGTAGTTGTTCTTGGTAATATAGGTACCAGTGATATACAAAACATGCTACTGTTGTTTTTTTAATTATGTTCAGATTTATATAGGTGAATGCACACTGAATGAGGCAGTAGATAGAATGAGGTTTATGCAGCTGAGAAATTTTCATGCTAAAATATTGGAAAAATGCATCTTCCAGATAGATACAATGCAGTGTGCCGTGAATATAAATTTCAGCAGCTCAGAATGCCAGTTTGACAAACAAACGTTTCACTTTTAGAAGAAGAAAACAGTACTTGTCTGAAAGCTTGATCTGATGCATGCTGCACACATCATTTCAGCATGTTTGACAACTTGCTGTCACTTGCAGCCACTGAAATATCCTCCTCTCTGTCTTTGAACATAAAAAAATAAAAGATTTTCAGTTGGCTTATAGGACCCAGCAACTGCATGCAGAACTATTAAGATATGAGTAGGGAACTTCCCTCAGCTCCCTCTGGTTGTGTGAATGCTTTGCATTCTGTTTTTTTCTCTGGGACTATGTCTGATTTTCAGAAAGCCTTCATGTTCTCTTTGTTGAATGATTCTAACTGCAGGACTTGCAGTGTGACCATCTGAATGTAGTCAGAAAACAAAATTTGGGCACGCTTGTGCTAATGCATAATCCATTCCATTTTGCTGACAATTGGCAAGCACTGAAGAATTAGTCTGCCACAATCAGAATTTCTAAGTCGCTAGGATTTGGGATGAAGTCAATGATTTCCTATCACATACAAATAAATTGATCCTTGGACCAATTGGACATGGTTTGATTCTGCATTTCTGTAGAAAAGGCATGTGACCTTGCAAACTTGAGGAAAGGATTTCTCTAAGCCAAGCATGTTTTCTTTCCTGTTTTTTCTTAATTCTTCAGTTTAGTCCATGTAACACCTGTAAAATCTGATAATTTACAATTGTATCAGTCTTTCTGCAGAATTTCAGTGCAAATACCTCTGAAAGAAAGTCAGCTACTGAATTATTCCAAAGACAGTCTCTAATTTAAAAGTTGTAAATTCACAACTGGCAGTGGTAAAAGTTATTCTCCTAATTGGGATGAATTTCATAGCTTAGTCTCTCCATGAATAGAATAGTGTTTTTATTATCAAATATATTAAAGACTTCCAATACAAAATCTGGTCCTGATTATAAGAGAACAATGTTAAGGCCATAGTGAACATCTATGATTATTATGATATCTCAAAACAATGATCAATTCTCTGTTATTTGAGGTGAACAGCCTCTTTATTCTTTTGAAAGTTATACTGAAACTTAATCATTTTTCTAGCTACTATAGCAGCTACAGTTTAACTAGTGTACACCATGGTCCTTAGTACTATTCTTCGTACTGCTATGAACTCAGGAACGTTTCACAGCAATGTGGGGAAAGCAGCTGATAGACTGGAGGTAGTCTTATGTGTTTAGTAAGACATGATGGCTTGCCTTGGACTTCAGATACCTTCACATATCTTTATATTTCATAGCCTCTTCTGAAAAAATACTCTTCATCCTGAAGATTATTCTACACAGGTAGATTGTGTGAACCAAGTTTTGATTACTGTTATGATAACAGTATCTGGAGTCAAAACAGACTCCAAAACAGGCAGGATTTGATGTTTTAACTGCCCTTTCAAAGGGTCAATTTTTGGGATTACTGCTTTATGTTGGAAAGCTTACTCGTGTATGGTGAAGTGTTTGAGACTCTTCATTATACCATTAATTTCAGAGAAAAGTCTCTCTTCTTTTAATATGTACTCTGTTAATACATATACATGTATTATTTGCACACTTTCCTAAGTGGTTGTCGTGGTTTAAGCTGTAAATCAGCCACGCAGTTTGTTAACTCACCTCCCCCTCCTAAAAGAGCTGCCTCGGTT
>JAOEHY010036074.1:18419-30362 GCA_025447955.1 Psilopsiagon aurifrons
TGCACTGTCCATTAGGGTTGAAGTTTGAGTAGTGGCTGTACTTGTCCCTGGGGGTGGTGTAGCTGCTGTGCTTGGGGGTGGAGAAGCTGTGTTGTCTGTTATGGTTGAAGTCTGCGTGGTGGCTGTACTCATCCTTGGGGGTGGTTGATTTTCACTACTATAACCTGAGGTTTTAGGAAATGTGAATTGTATGTTGTCCTTAAAATCATAGGATGCATTTACTTTTACCTTTTCTGTGATTAAACTTAAGTTTGGTTTTTGGCAACTCTTGATCTAAACACAAATTAAGAATTGGCAAAATGAGACAATGATGGAATTGAACATTGTTACCAGGTCAACATTTATGAGCCAGTGATTCCTAACATTAGAATCTCATGGCATAGGAGCAGTTATTAGAAAAACTGTCACAAAACTCTTAAGCTGTCATTTCCAAAAGACATGAAAGTGTTGTAGCAAGATTTGTTCCTGTCCTTTAATTTCTTTATTTCTGAGACATCTTTATTTCTGGTTTGTGTGTGCGCTACTGATGTAGTCATCTGAATTTATTTTTCCTGTATGAATTTACCTTTTTTATTATGTATTATGGTTTTATTTCTCATAGGTGTTTTTAAAATCCTCATATCTTAGCTGAAAAATACTGAGTGAAAAAAATAGAACACATTTCATAGTATGAAGAGGTACAGATGATCTGTGTATTTGCAGAGACTATCAGAATAATTAATAGGTAAAATTTTCTGCATGTTATGATCACTAGCTATTTGGTTAGACTGGAATACTGTGTCACAAAATCATTAAAGTTGTCAGGACAATGGATAAACAACATTAGTCGTTAGTTTTGGAAGAGAGATAAAATTGGAAAAGAAATCCTAATGAACTGCAAAACAATGTTTAAATACATGCAGATGTATTTTATGCAGGAGAAAGTTATTTAGAAAGGGTAATGTAGTAATCTTCATGAGTGAGGAAAAAGTATCATAGAATAATTGGGGTGGAAAGGACCTTTGTAGGATATTTTATCCAACCTCTTGCTCAGAGAATGTAGAATTGCTAAATTTCCAGAGGGCCTTGCCCACTTGACTTTTGAATCTTCAGGTATGGAGATTCAGCAGCCACTCTGAGCAACCTATTCCAGTGCTTGTCCACTCTCATGATTAAAAAATAGACTAAAAATGTCCTAATATCTAACCTGAATTTCCCACGTTCCAAGTTATATTTGTTGCCTTTTGTCCCATGCTTCAGCATGTATCCTTGAGGAGAACACTACAAACAATCCTACTTGTCTTGAAATGACAAAACTGTGGGTCCTGTATAGTGAAAATTAAAAGGACATAATACAACTTCTAAGCATTTTCTTGAAATATTATAGGCCTTATTTATAGTATGTTTTAAAATTTCAGGGATAGTGGTGCATGGTGCATTGCACAATATGAAAAAAAGAAGTTAAATTGTTAAGACATTAAGAAATGTGTTAGAAACAGGCAGTCCTGCTTTAAAGAATAGTTAGTCCTGGCACACATAACCATAAGCTAAAATATATGATAAAAAAATCAAATAATATAAAGATACCTTTTATCTCAAACTTTATTTTCTTAAAATTTTAAGCCTTTGAAAACTTTCTGTAAGTTTTAACCTCTTCTACTTAATATTTGTATTTTTAACTCACTATTGATTGTTTTAAAGATGTTCCTATTTTCTAGTTTGAAATTTCAGTTTCCCATGTTTTTGTGAAACCTGCTACATTGACTTTTTTATTTGGTTTCACGTATTTAAAATCTTTGTCATGTCCTGCTTTACCTACTGTGTCTTTTTGAAGTTTATTTAATTTTCTCAAGTTCTTTTGTTTTATAATTTTATTTTTAATTGCTGTCTGCATCTTTAAAGTGGGGAAGTGGACTATTCTGACTTAATTGCTCTTCTGTGCTGTTACTTACTCTTCCTGCAGCTGTGAGACGTTCACTGAGAAAATAATCTCATCAGGCATTTTCAGTTTTAAAGATTTCTAAGCCTTTGCGCTAAAAATACCTGCTTATCGATTATGCTCCTTTTGCAAAGAAGAGTATATTTCTTCAGAGGTGAGGATGAGAAATCAAGGCACTAGATGTTTTCATTTAAAATATCTGTGAACACTACTGCTCTTACTGCAGTGGGACAGAAACTCTTGTTAGCTCTTCACACAGGGTGATAATGCTTAGAAGTCCTATGACTTAGATGGCTTTCAATGGTATTTGCTATTCATATTAGTGAGAATGCCACTTAACCCACAGCGTCTTTGAAAGCACTTCAATCTTTTACTACTGTACAGAGGATCGTAGAATAAGATGGGTCAGATGAGACCTGTGGAGGTTACCTAGAGCAATCTCCTACTCCGAGCAGGATTAACTTTAAAGTCAGCCCAGGTTTTCAGGATCTTGTCCAACTGAGTTGTAATAATCTCCAAGGATGGAGAATCTGTAACCTGTCAACCTTTTTGAGTGCTTAACCACTTTTGTGATTTTGGTTTATTTCTCATATCCAATCCAGTCCCTTGATTGTTGCATTTGGTCCATTAGTTGTGCATCTTCAAGAAAATTCTGTCTTTGTCTTCCCTACGACTTACCTTCAAGTAGTTGAGGAATGCAAGTAGCACCCCTCTTCTTTCACCTTTCCCTACTCCAGCTTTCCTTTGGCTAAAAAAGCCTGCCCCCGTTAGCTTCTCCTTGTATATTGTGTGCTTGAGTGTCTTGGCTGTCTTGGATGGCCTCTGTTGTATTCTGTCCTGTTTGTATCTCTAATACTGGGGGGAACATAAAACTTCTGTAAGAGCAGAGGAGCACAAAAGTTATATGTCATATACGAACCTGATCAACAAATCTATAAAATGAATTGTCACCCTTTCTTGGTGAGCAGCTGTATTTCCAACATGACTAAGTGTTTATTTGCATGCCTAGATTTAGTCTTCATATTGGCATGTGAAATTAAAGTATAAAGGTCATTCACAAAAATCAGTCCATTTACAGTTTTAGACAGCTAAAAAGAGAATTCCTTCAAGAAAAATAATTATGGGAATATTTGTATTTAATATTTATGGGTATAAAAAGAAAGTATAAATGATACAGATCTGACGTGACATTTAGTCATGTCAGATGTCCCACTTGTGACAAACTCTGTCTCCTTATGCTTTAAAACTTGTATTTTAGTTGAGTGACTAGCAGGTAGTTATGCCACTATACACAGCCTGTATCTGGCTGCAGTGAACATTTGTAAATTCACTGGACTTTGCGAGTGCAAAGGGTGGATGTATGCTAATTATTTGCAATACTGAGGTACAAGGCATGCAGACCTAAATTCTGCATCCTTTTTATGAGATGCCCCTTTTGTTTTATTGAGATGATCTGGACAATACTCCCAAATTATTTTTATGAAAATAATTTTTCTTGTGTGGATGTTTTTTTGCAAATATTTTTTTTATATATATAAAGTCATCTCAATTTCACCATGAAAGGATTAAGAAAACTATTGAAATGACACATTTTTCACTAGCCCTTTTTCACCACTAGGGGTGATAAGAAAGATATGTATTAATTCCTTTGATGTTTGTTCATTTATTTTACTAACAAATACTATTGCTTGCTTTCAAAATGAAAGTGACTCTTTCCTTCTTTGTCTTTTCTCTGTCCTTTCTTTCTTGCTTTCGTGGATATGAACTCCAGGAGGATAAAGTGGTTAGAGCCTTTTTTCTGTCTAAAGTTCTTTTATGCATAGACTTATTTTCCTGGCCTACATTTGCTTTCATTTACACAGGTGTAATTCCCATTCAAGGCAAGGGGAGTTACTGTCATTAAAATGAAAGCAATGTTTGGCATGAAAGACTTACCTGATTTTCAGATAACTTACTAATAATCTGTGAGGTTTTGTGAACAATATGCATGATATGCCTCTCTGTTTGCAGCTTTTATGAGCATGCCCCTACTGATCCTTTAGTTTTACAATATGATATGTGCACAGTTTAAAAAAAAAAAACGAACTGGGTAATGTCTCACAGGTGTTTCTCTTGCAAAATACAAATGAATTTTATCAAAGTGTCATAAATTTCTCAAAATAGTTTTGCACCCTGTGTTGGTCACGTTTGTATCATTGATATGTATGCACTCAATGTTTCATCTTGCAATGTTTTTCAGCATGGTGGTTCAGTTTTGATTTTCAATGACAATACAGTTAGATACCAGTAAACATTAAGAAAACTTATATATTCTAAACATATAGAAATATGAGAACAATGTCATAGAGTTGTCCACTAATTTTCTAAATAAATGGTATGTAAGCATTCCTAAAATGTAGTGCACATATTGTATTGAGCATAATATTGAACTGATGTTAGATGTTATGCATGCCACTGACACTGTGTTTGTCTTGGAAATATTACGCCTACAGTAAATATTTTAATATGGTTTTATTTTAGCTACTTTTAGAAAAGGTTATATAATACTGAATTTGAGAATAAGCGTGGATATATTTCAACATATTACCAAATTAAATGTGATGCTTTTAAATAACAGAATAAAGTACCTGAGCTAGTGTAAATCTGCTCTCCCATGAAAGTCTCTAATGTATTCTAAAGAGCTGCAATTGCAAAACCATCTTGCCCTTTAGTGCTTGGCAAGTAAGTTCCTATATTAAACAGAATAAAGAAATTCTTTCGCTTTCGTATGCACTTAGTGAATGTGTACACAGCTAAATCTCTTGCTATGGTAAAGGAATCTTTTTCTTACTGATAGCAGTGTCAAGGCTCACATTTAACTCATGTAGTTCGGAAGTACTTTGATTCATACAGAAGTTGTAAGACATCTGCTGTTGTTAACATTTCAGATATGCTTTTACTAGCTGGCAAGCAATCTTTGTGATGGGCAACATGGCATGTTACATAGTTTTCTTTTGGCCTACATTATTAGAGTTTTCCAAAATTAAAAGATTGTGAAGTTATAGAAGCCAGGGAGTGGTGAGATTTTTCTGTAAGTAATGATGATGCCTCAAGTTGCTTTAGGTAATATCTGTTTCTAGCAATTTTGAAACAGATGTTTTAGAAGTCATGAAGGCAGAAAGAACAATAAGTATTTTAGGTCAGCTTTTTCTTAACTACAAACATTGTGAATTGGGAACAGGAATGTTATTCAACTTGTTATTTTGGTGCTCAGAGTACAGCTAAACCCAATGGTATATTGTATGCAGATCCCTTCAAAACAGAAACTTCAGAAACAAGGATTTTTAAATTCTGTGTGATGCAGTATTTATCAGTAGGTTAACCCATATGAGAGAATCCCTATTATTACTGGTTACACTTCATTTTTTGGTGGTAGCATATCAAAGAAGGTGTGAATTCCAGTATTTCTCAAGAGGCCTATTCTATATTCTGTAACCATTGAATGGCAAGTTCAATCTACAGTACTCCTAGGTAAAGTTGTAAGTACTTGGTGACTCTCGGTGGTCCATTGACCAAATTAAACAACACGGATTTGCAAAATGAGGTGCATTCAAAGCATCAGATCTGTGAGGAGTTATGGAGTAGAAAGATATTTTAGTACATGCCTTGTAGAAATTTTGCCATATTTTTGATAAAAATTAAGATTTCAGAAAAGCTGGGACAACATATGGTGTTGTATGACTGAGACAATCACACACCAGTCTGCTGGTGCTGTTTATAGTGGTAGACAATGGAGCTGGATGTGAATTCTGACTGGGTTGTAATGTCGTAGTTGTACCATTAAACACACATAGGAGAGTACTTACATTACATACTAACATTACTTTGAAGTATGAAGCTCACTGTGTGTTTTTCTGTGTAGGATGTTGGAATGACTAATAAATATCCCAGTCCTTCATTAGTCTAGTATCAAAGTACATAAAGAAGTACTTTTGCAAAATTGGAACCCAAATGTACTAAAAAGGAGTAGTTTATGGCAAGTTGTAAAAGAGTAAGGTGATCTCTGAGAAGGAAACGATTTATTTTTAAATTGAAAAACAGTGTGATTAGTGAAATTTTTCTATCTTTTGTATTTTTTTTTTTTTTTTCAAGTAAATGTTATCCTGAATTTAAATGAACTTATATTCTATGTACCTTTGCTTGAGGGCAGTGGCTTTAAAGTAATCACTGATATTTCTGGAGAAAACAAATAAGTAAGCAACTTACTACAGGAAGTTGTCTTCCGTTTCTTGCAAAACATAAACCAAATGGACTTTCTGTTAATGTATTTAAATACTAAGTTGCTTCATTTTGTTAAAATTACTCCGAATGCTCAGTCAAATACCGTTCTCTGCTCAAAAACTTCAGGTAGCTTTCCATTTTCACTATTTTCAAGATTGCTGTGATAAGCCCCAATAACATGTAGTCAGTAAACACACACATCTTATTAAAATTGCAGATTTAAATTTGCCTGAGATAGAGTTGAAATCAAGTTGAAGACCGGACATAGTAAATGCATCCTACTGATGGTTAAATTGGCGTGTAAGCATAAACATAATTGTTTTCCCTAAATTAGATCTCATGTGTTGTTAACTCTGATGGCCTTACTGTCATACTAAGATACACTCTGTGTTGATCATCACAGTCAAGGAACAGGGAGATTGCACTATATTGTAGTCCAGCTTGTATTAACTTCAGCCAGTTTTCTGCTGCACAGATGAATGGTGTTCAAATACAGGGAAATGTGGTCCTAGAAACTTGGTTTTCTTTTCCAGCTTCTTTTGTATTTGAAAGTTAATCAGAAAATAAAACTAAAACAACTTCTTGATACAATGTAACTTCAGAATAGTCTCAATTAGTTCAATCTGATGACTGCATAGGGTTTTGCGTCTATGTAGTGGGACTCTGCGTTTGTTAGCTAGCTTTGTCCTTGAAGAATACACTTGGATATGTTTCTTGCTTAAGAACGAACAGAAAACTAACTAGAAGTCTGAAAATCTCTTTACAGACATATATGGATGTTAGAGCTACATGATCTTAAGGTCCTTTCCAACCCTAACTATTCCGTGATTCTATGTACGTCTGTATTAGATGAGTAGTGGTTTGTGTGCCCAAAAGATCAAGTTTTTCACCTACACAGTCAGTGTGAAATGTACTAGTTCCTCCTGTCAACCTTGTCCTGTACATGTACGCTACAGCATTGTAATTTTTATAGTACAAAAATGAGAAGTGGTTGATTTGCTTTTAGATAGCCTGAATTTCTGACAAGCAATAGAATTGATTCAGACAGCCTGGTGAAATTAGAGGGGCTGGCTTTCATTTTGCTGTTTCTCCCGTCCTTATAGTACTAGAAATTTAATCTTTTGATTTCAAATTTTGCAAAATCTGCACATTTTCCATTTAAATTCTCTTCAAGGTATTCTAAAATAATCTTATCTTAAAATGGTATGGAAAAAGTGTAATAACAATATATACTTTATCACATCAATAAATTTTCACTTTCATTTTTGTTGAGTCTAATAGAGCTATTTGCAATTCTGGAACCAGAAGATGAAAGAGTTCTTGACCATTAAGTTATATTTGCCACCTGTTGCAATATTCAGAAACCATATCATGTGCTATTAAGTTCCAGGTGTAGACCTTTATCAAAGGCAGCTCAGCAAATTCCTTGCTTCAGTCCCAGGTGTGTAACAGCACACCTAGGACTCTTCGGACACAGTTAGACACTATGGCACAGCAGGGGATGGTATAAATGTTTAATTATCTAGATTCAGCTTCAGTGGCTGGAAACCAGTGCCTCTATATATAAATAATGAAGACATTGCCAGTAATAGAGTAAAGCTGCAAACCTCCCAAGGTGTTGGGTTCTTTTCGTTAATTGTTTACTTAGAGCTTCATTTAGCTAGTGTCTTCCAGGAACACTTTATTGATAGGTTGAGGAATTAAATGAAAAAGGCCTTGCATCTGGATTAATATCATTTGTTTGCTGTTTAGATCTGCTGTGTGAAAAAAGAAATTTGTATGGCAAGCATCTGTTCATATATGAAATATTGGATGCACAGGCAAGGCAGTTATTCAACATAATGTGAGTGGCTTTATGTAGACAGCTTCAGCGGATATTGAAGGAATTTAAATAAATGTGAAAAATACTGTGTTTAAACAAGATGTCACCTATGAAGTAGAAATAGGAGGGTATTTGAGAATTAAAACTTCCTCGGTTTGAATTATTATAAAGATGCCTCCCTTCAGCATCAAGGAGATCTACGGAAAAGCCTGGATTTCAGGTAGCTAATTCAATTTCAGTCAATTGATGTGTGTTAATGTTTGTAGTTCACAATTAGCTTCATTTAGTTCACAATTACTTGTTGTTGTTTAAGATCTGCAGAAAATAAAAGCCCTATGCTTTGTAAACCCAATACATTAAAAAATTGACTGAAGATCTGTTTGATTTTGGGGCTAATATGTTTTCATAAAATAAGTCCCTAGAGTTTTTTTATACCAATGGAATCTTAGATGTATCTTTATTAACCCATTCTTCATCATTTAGTTCACTATATATACAGGTGCACCTCCCACTTATCTTTAAATGTTTAAACTGGGGCAGTGTTAATTATCAGTGTTCATTTAACCTGTTCATCTTTCAGTTTCAGTGTAATTGCTACATAACTTCAGAGTCATGAACTGTTTAATTAAGGTGTTCTTGCTCTCAGATACTTGGTCATGTGATTATGAAAGGTGATATTTATTATGGTTAATGATTTGGATTTCTTACAGTTCTAGGAAGGGAATATATGGTGCCTATCCAAGAGGTTAGAGAAGCTTACCCCTGCATTGAAGATAGGGTTCAAATGCTTTCTGTAGTTGTATTGTGCCATTTTAATTATTAATAAAATTCCATAGATACATTTTGTGTTTGGATTCTGATCCTTTTATTGCAGTTGTGTCACAAATTTTAAATTAATTTTCAAGTAACAATGAATACAAGACTATTAAACTTTTCTGTTGCCTATAACTTTTAGCTTCTATTAGCATTATTTATTAATCTTTCCTTCTCATGTTTACTTCAGCAGTACCAGCACAGATTATCTGGGGATTACTTAAGGAAAACCTTGTGTAAATGAAACATTTTAATGATTTTGGTAAAGATAATATGATCCTTGTTTTCAGTGATTTTTTAAAGAGATATACTTTTATTTACTGCTTACCATTCAGATCAGCATGGGGTTCTACTAGCTGAAACCTTCTATAGAGCACAGGTGACATGCTGAACAAAGAAGGCTGTGAACTAATGACTTTAATGATCATTAATGATAAAGATCAAGGCCTTAATCAGAAGTGATCTGCTGCAAAGTATTTTAAATGAGAAGTTTCATAAATCATCTCTGGTCAGTCAGTGTTTCAGAACTTTGTGATACCTTTGTCAGAAAATGTTCCTGTGTAAATAAATATATATAAGTATGGTTTGATTTACAAGCATGCAGTTTCTAAGAGAACTGAGAATAACAGTACCGTAAATCTGGATGTACTCTGCAGTGATGAAATTAGTAAGCATGGGAACTACAACATCATTACTTCCTTCAGGCGTGATGATGGTGTGACTGACCCAAACCCACTGCCCCAGGCCACTTTGTTCCTGTCACTGTGATAATGTTCTCAGGAAGTGAGATGCTCTAGTGATCTACTTTTCTCAAGCCACTAATTAACCTGGAAAACTTTTCTTCACACCTGCTGATATTGAAGAACAGAGGGAGATGACATACACACATTGTAAATTTGTAATTTACATTGAATATGCATGCTCTTTCCTGTTTCTCCCTCAAGTATGCAGTAGTTCTCACAGCTGCTGCTGAACTGAAAAGATCTTGCCTCTAAGCCTTATGAAGAGTTGAGTAGAAATCTGTGTTTCCTCTTTCTGACCTCTTCAAAGCCAATATTTATCACCTCATTAACAGCGGTCCTGGCACAGGAGAAGGAATCCAGCACTGCATTTGGGGAATTCATAGAACTAAACAGCTTCTGTTCCAGGCAGCCCTGACATAGTTTGGATAGTTTTTTAAAAAATACTAGACATGAAGCATCTTTTTTTACTCAAAGGGGAAGTAAAACTCTTTCCATGTATACTGAAATCATTCAGCCCTGATATGGGTGTATGCTTCTGTTTAGTTGCAATAAACCTTAAGCAGCTCTTCAGAAAGTTCATGATATCATAAGAAAGGTAAAAGAGCAAGTTAGTTTCTTTTGCTTTCTCATTTGAAAATTCGGCAGTGAGAGCTTTGTTATTCCTTTACAGCTGTGGCTGTCCTGTGAGGGAGCTGTGGCTATTATTCTTAAAACCTGAGGATATGACAAAACTACTGAGATTTGTCCCATATACCTTAGCATTTACTATATTTCAACAGTTAATTAGGAAGAACTGCAAATATGCTACTTAGACAAGGACCTTAGTTGTTGCTACTGTAATTTCATAAGAAGTGTTTTTACTGTGGAAGAGAAGTTTTGTTGTATTGTGTTGTGATTTAACCCCAGCCAGCAACTAAGCACAACACAGATGTTTGCTCACTCTTTTGCCCCGGCAGGATGGGGACAGAACCGGAAGGGTAAGAGTGAGAAAGAAACTTGTGGATTGAGATAAAAACAATTTCATGATTAAAAAAATAAAAATAAAAAAATAAGGAAGGATTAAAAAAAAAAAAAAAAAAGAAAAATGAAACAAAAGGAGAGGAAATGAAACTGAAAAAGACAAATGAAATAAAGTGCTCACCACCAACCAGCTGATGCCCAGTGAGTTCCCAAACAGTGACCCCCACCAGCATGGCTGAGCATGACACCAAGTGGTATGGAACATTCTTTTGGTTGGTTCAGGTCAGCTGTCCTGGCTGTGCCCCCTCTGAACAACTTGTGTACCTTCAACCTAATCAGTGGGAGGGCAGTCGGAAGAGCAAAGGCCTTGTTGTTGTGTAAGCACTGCTCAGCAGTAACTAAAACATCAATGTGTTATAAACACTATTTTCAGCACAACTTCAGAACATAGCTCAAGGCAAGCTACTATGAAGAATTTCAACTCTATCCCTGCCCAGACCAGCACATCATGTGGCTTTCATCCTAGCAGTTGTACATGATAATGTTCGAACTCTGGTTATAGTTAAATATATATGATGATACTAATTTTGATGTGAGTTCTCCCTCTCTCATGTGCCATATGCTTATAGGAAATAACTTGTCAAATAAGAGTGAAGAATAACTGATCACAAGAAATTCTGCAAATAAATCTTTAGTAGATGAAAAATATTTATTTTTCCAGTAAATTTAACCCGGGTCCCAAGGTATCCTTAATCCTTTAAATTCCTAATTTTTTATTTCATCTTAATCCTTTTTTTCTTTAACAATCAGTGAAACTGCATGAATGGGGGTGGGGTGGGGTGGTGGCCTGTACTTCATAACTTTAATGTTATGAATTGCTATATTTTGAAGAAATCATCCTTCAGAACTATGAACTTAATACTATGCCCATGTGAGGACCTTGATGTGAATGTGATGAAAATGAGGAAAGCAGCCAGTTTTATTGACCTGTTTTTTTGAATAGGGCAATTCCAGTGAATTTAGAGAAAGTGATAGAAAAGTACATGTCCTCCCTCACTCTATAGGCTTTATGGAATACATACTCCTTTAGCCATCAGTTTTAATATTTTACTAAATAAATACATTTAAATAGTGGTGAGGTTAACTATCTGTTACTCTCTCAAAAACTGTAGGTATGATGTTTCAGGTAATATGTAGTTCTGAACCAGACAGAAGAAAAATGCAGTACTATCATATCGCTTCAAAACTGAGGACAGTGTCCACTGTTCATTGATATTGCCGGAGTAAGAGTTGGATACAGCAGGCTGTAAATTGTATATCAGCTGTGTCATGGAAACATATTTTTCAGATTAGATACATTAAGAAACAGAATACTATTTCCTTTTTTTTTTATATATTACTTATAATATATATTATTTATAAGTCTT
>JAOEHY010036075.1:0-13608 GCA_025447955.1 Psilopsiagon aurifrons
AGGGTGGTGAGGCACTGGAATGGGTTGCCCAGGGAAGCTGTGAATGCTCCATCCCTGGCAGTGTTCAAGGCCAGGTTAGATAGAGCCTTGGGTGACATGGTTTAGTGGGAGGTGTCCCTGCCCATGGGAGGGGGGCTGGAACTGGATGAGCTTAAGGTCCTTTCCAACCCTATGATTTTATGATTCTATGTATATTGAAAAATGTGGGATCTGATCATGATGTGAATGGTATGGAATAAGGAAGGGGTGGACACTGTCCTGGGTTCAGCTCTAGCAGTTATTTTTCTCCTTAGTAGCTGGTGCAGTGCTGTGGTTTTGACTTCAGCATGAGAACAATGCTGATAACACCAATGCTTTTAGTTGTTGCTAAGTAATTTTTACTCCAATCAAGGACTTCTCAATCTCACGCTCTGCCAGTGAGGAGGGGCATGGGAAGCCAGGAAGAAGCAGAGACCGGACACCTGACCCAAACTAGCCAAGAGGGTATTCCATTCCACAGCACGTCATGCCCAGTATAAAGATTGGGGGGAGTCACCCAGAAGGCTCAAGCACTGCTCCGGTCAGGCTGGGTATTGGTGGGCGGGTGCTGAGCAATTGTATTTGGTATCACTTGTATTTATTGTTTTCTTTTCCCTTTCCCCCTTTTAGCTTTATATTCTCTCTCCTTGTTATTTCCCTTATCATTATTACTATTGGTGGTAGCAGTAGTGGGTTTGTATTGTACCTTAATTACTGGACTGTTCTTATCTCAACTCATGGGAGATACATGCTTTCTATTCTCATCCCCATCTCTTTGGGAGCCAGGGTAAAAAAAGGTGGGGAGTGAGCAAGTAGCTGCGTGGTTCTGAGTTACCGGCTGGGCTTAAACCACAACAATCATATTTCAAGTGTGAAGAGATCTCAAAGCCACTTTAATTTCTTTTTTACCAGCATGCTTGGATAGTGGGCCAATATGAACCCCATTCAGCTCAACAAGGCCAAGTGCAAGATCCTGCACCTAGGTGGGGGCAATCCCCACCATCAATACAGACTGGAGAATGAATGGGTTGAGAGCAACCATGAAGAGAAAGACTTGGGGATACTGGTAGATGAAAAATGAGATATGAGACAGCAATGTGCACTTGCAGACCAGGAAGTCAGAGGGCTGGAGCAGCTCTCTTATGGAAAAAGTCTTAAAGAGTTGAAATTGTTTAACCTGGAGAAGGAAGGCTTCAGCCAGACCTTATTGTAGTGTTTAAGTACTTAGAGGGGGATTATAAGAATCACAGAGAGACTTTTTTTTACCCAGACGTGTAGTGACAGGACCAGGGAGAATGGTTTCAAACCAGAAGAGGAGAGACTGAAAGGCAGAAGTTCTTCCCTGTGAGAGTGCTGAGGCTCTGGCACAGGGTGCCCAGAGAAGCTGTGGCTGCCCCATCCCTGGCAGTGTTCAAGGCCAGGCTGGACAGGAGCAACCTGCTCTAGTGGAAGGTGTCCCTGCCCCTGGCAGGGGTTTGGAACTGGATGAGCTTTAAGGTCCATTTCAGCCCAAACTTTTCTATGATTCTATGATCTATAAAGGTCTCTTTCAACCCAAACCATCAATCCTATGATTTACCTAAGAGCAGAACAGTATTCCCCATTCTGATTTTTGTTTGTTTACTAGTAATTTTGAACACTCGCTTTGCTTTTCCTTTAAGCATCTGTTCATTACAAAGCCTCACTCTAGCAGTGCCAGTTACATGCTAAAAAGCTCACCTGCACACTCACAAAGGAGCACAGAGGCAAAAAAGGGTTGGGGAACCCAAATAATATCCTGCCTCACCTACTTCTGCACCCAGACCAGCATAATAGGCTTATTTCTTCATGACCACTAAGAGCACAGAGAGCCAGTGGTGGGTCTGCAGGCTAGAGAACTCCAATGACATGCTTAGAAAATGAGACAACCTGCCTGAGCACCTCTCAAGGCCATCTCAGAACTCTCAGCCCCACTGAGACCTACTGAAATGAGTGAACACCAGCAACTCTCTGGAGCACCTTTGAGGGGGGAACTTCCAAGCGGCATGAGACACAGGATGCAGAGGAAAAGCACTAGGTGTTTGTATAAGACTTTTTACAGAATGCTCATGAGAGGAACCAACGGCAGGAAAAGGGATGGATTTAGATGATTTGGGGAGGGTTAAAGGCAGACAGAGGGCTTCTGGGCTGTGAGCGCACACTGCCAACTCATGTTGAGTTTCTCATCAACCAACACCCCCAAGTCCTTCCCCACAGGGCTGATCTGAAGAAACGTCATTATCACATAGTATCTGTTGCGTAGGTTCTGCAACAAATCTGTATATTAATCCATGTATTAATAGCACCAATAACTGAAATCTTGTTCAATTGTTCAATAAATTCACACGCTCAGTTCAGGAAAGAGCTGAGACTGCTCAGCCCTTCCTGTTTGATAGATTTAGTAAAGCCTCTCACAAATACTTTCTGGCTAAACAAACAAGAAAAGGCACAACAAGACCTGGGTATATACAATAAGAAAAACACATTCAAATGAAGCCTAAGGTCTTTAAGCCTGGGGGAAAGACAAAAACAAATCACCACCTGAACAAATCTTTACATAATTGGACTCCCTAAAAGGACGATGAATTAACAAGATCGCATTCTTGCCAAAATGTTCAGAAAAAGCTATTGTTTCAGATAAGGAAATACAATGCACCAACATTAACTTCATAGCCTGCACTATATAATTAAAAAGTAAGGCTGTATCCCAACAATTGGCCTCTCTGACCTCACTGTCTGGACAGGACTGTCCCATTTATTCTGGAATTTGCATACTTCTGCATGCCTACGGCCATTTCCAGTTTTATTACCTTTAAACGTCACTTCAGTTGTGCTGTGTCTCCAACGCAAAGCAGCTGGCTCAGCAGCAGGCTGCAAACTTACAAGTTTCACTGTAATGTCACCTGAGTCCAAGGCATTACAGGTTTCACGGAACTTCAGACACAACATTCCCAAGCCTGCACTCGATGGGGATGTTCGTCCTCCTACCACCAGGACCAGACTGTTGGAGACACATGACACAGTATGGTACAGCCGCTCACCTGCAGAAAACAAAACATTACAGTTCATACACATTTTTCTCCCATTAAATTTAAAGAATTTTAGAGTCACTTAATTTGGAAAAGACCCTTAAGACCACCAAATCCAACCATAAACTTAACACTGCCAAGCCTACCACTACACCACATCCATAAACACCACATCTACATATCTTTTAAACACCTCCAGGGATGGTGACTCCACCACTGCCCTGGGCAGCCTGTTCCAATGCTCAATAACCCTTTCAAGGAAGAAATTATTCTCAATATCCATCTGAACCTCTCCTGGAGCAGCTTGAGGCTGTTTCCTCTGTCCCTTGCTCCCCAGCAGCAGAGATCAGCCCCCTCCTGGCTCCACCCTCCTCTCAGGCAGTTGTAGAGACTGCTAAGGTCCCCCCCGAGCCTTATCTTCTCCTGACTTAACCCCCAGCTCCCCCACCCACTCCCCATCACACTGTGCTCCAGGCGCTGCACAAGCTACAGTGCCCTTCTCTGTCCCTGCTCTAGCACCTCAATGTCTCTCTTGTAGTGACTGGCCCAGAACTGAACACAGGATTTGAGGTGCAGCCTCACCAGTGCCCAGTGCAGGGGCACAACCACTGCTCTGGCCCTGCTGCCACACTGGTTCTGATCCAGGCCAGGATGCTGGTGGCTTCCTGGCTGCCTGGGCACATGTTCAGCTCCATCAATCAGCAACCCCAGGTCCTTTTCCATGAGGAACTTTCCAGCCACTCTTCCCCAAGCCTGGAGTGTTCTATGGGGTTGTTGTGGCCCAAGCACAGGACCTGACACTTAGCTTTCAGAACCTTCAGATCTCTCTGACTGCCAGCAAAATCGTATCGTGACATTAGGTTTCCACTAGACATGATTCACTGTCATACAAAAACATCTTCCTTACACTTGACACAGTATGAGAACTCACCCCAACTTTCATCAGTATTTTCTTTCTTCACACAGCCAGCTTTCCAGCAGCCTGCATGTTTTATTAGCACATGAAAATTCCTCATCCGGCAGTGCTGTCCATCCTCCTCCCCAAAGCCTCCAGTGGTGAGGATCACATCATGTTTTAGAAGAACAGAGCGGTGACCGTAACGTCTCAGGCCGGAAGTGTCAGAGCGCATCGCGCGCACTGCAGTGACACTCCCAGCCATCCCAACAGCACCATGAGGAACTGTAAGCCAGAGAGAACCAAAGAACTCAGCACAAACAAGAAACAAGGAGTACATTTTAAAAGAGAGCACATTTTAAAAGAGAGATAACCAAATCTTCAGCTTTTCAAGAAGAAAAGATTGTGAAGCAACTTGACAGAGCACAGAGAATCTGACCTGCCCTAGAAATCAAGCTGTAATGGTTTAAACTGCCATTGTGCCAACTTGCAACCTCTGCTGACTGCTCCCTCAACTCCTGACACGGTAATGAGACTGCTTTAATGTGGTGGAGTAATACTGGCAAATAGACTGCAGTGTCCTGAATTGCTGTAGCAAGACAGGAATAACTGCAACACAATTAAAAAGAACACCTTTCTGACAAAGACAATATTTGGCTATTTAGATAGCAAAAACAAGCAGAAACAGGACCTGGAAGCTGGATTTCAAAGTTTTTTGCTAGATTTTCATCTTACCTTCACAAAAGCATTGAAATAAAGTCCTAAAGCATGACAAATAATCCCTGTTAATTCCAATGGTCCTATTATAAGAGAGTATTTTCAGTTGTCTAAATATCTTCTTTCCAAATCCTCTATCACTTA
The DNA here is from genome assembly GCA_025447955.1 of Psilopsiagon aurifrons. Taxonomy (NCBI): domain Eukaryota; kingdom Metazoa; phylum Chordata; class Aves; order Psittaciformes; family Psittacidae; genus Psilopsiagon; species Psilopsiagon aurifrons. The sequence continues at coordinate 4,822 of JAOEHY010036075.1, forward strand.
GTATGAAACAAGATCACATCACAGGACTCTAGCCCACCTACGCATTATACAAATTGTTTTCTTTTAATCAGTTTCTTTGTTTTAATCAAATGTCTCATCTTCATGCTGAGTGTTTAGTACAAGAGGGTTGTACTAAACTGAGTGTTTAGTACAAGACGGAGTATTCTTAATATCCATCTGAACCTCTCCTGGAGCAGCTTGAGTACTGAGTGTTTAGTACAAGACCCTACTTTCTATTGTTTGATGACTGCATACTCTTGGGCTCACATCTTTCTATAGATGCACCTTTTTAAGACTGAGGGGTTTTCATTTTAGAAAATATATTTCCCATGCTCTGTTTTGAATATACAGGACTCTTAAACAGGGACCTAAATCTATTTGAGAGGATCGCTGGGGCAGAGACCAGTATTTGAGACCAACCTTTTCCCATTCCCAGTAAAAAATGTCTAAGAAAGGATAATTTATTTGACTTTGAAGGCTCTTGCTATCAGTTGTGAATCCAACAGAGACAGCAGCAGCAGCAGTAAGACCCTATTCATATCTCTAATGAATGAGGTGCCTTCACTGTATTAATGTCAGCTCAGCAAATGTCAGATATTAATTTTTTCTTTTTAACTTAACGATAGATCCTACACATTCAGAAACCTTTAAGGTTTCAACATCAGCACCAGTGGCAATCACACAATATACTTAACCACATGAACATTCACTTAGTTTGGATTTTGCTACATGTTTTCAAATATAATCAAGATGCAACACAATGAATTCAGTTGCCCTGTTGGCTTAAGGAATGACATCCTGCCCTATCCTTTTCCAACTGTTTTTCCTTCTTCCTAGAACCCAGATTTCAACTTTCAGTTGCAGCTAGAAATACTTGTGGTGCTATACAGTGAACAAGAAAGCAGACTTCGGACTCTTCAGGAACCTGCTTAGTAAGGCTCCAAGGGATATAGACCTAGAGGGAAGGGGGACCCAAGGCTGTCGGTTGATATTCAAGGATCACCTGCTACAAGCTCAGGAGTGTTGTGTCCCAACTAGAAGGAAGTGCAGCAGGAGGGCCAGGAGACCTCCTTGGATGGATAAGGAGCTGCTGAGGAAACTTCAAAGGAAAAAGAGGTCTATAAAAGCTGGAAGCAAGGCCAGGCAGCCTTGGAAGAATACAGGGATGTTGTCTGGGAAGCTAGGAACCAGGTTAGGAAAGCTAAGGCCCAGTTAAAATTAAACTTGGTTAGGGATGTGAAAGGTAACAGGAAAGGATTCTATAATTACATTGGAAATAAAAGACAAGCTAGGGACAATGTGGGCCCTCTTCGGAAGCTATCAGGACAACTGGCTACCCTGGATTTGGAGAAGACTGAGTTCTGAATGACTTCTTTGCCTCAGACTTCACTGGCAAATGCTTTGACCACACCACCCAAGTCATGGGAGGCAGACGCAGGGACTGTGAGAATGAAGACCCTAGGCCCACTGCAGAAGAGGATCTGGTTCAAGACCATCTGAAGATCCTGAATATGCATAACTCCATGGGACCTGATGAAATCCATCCATGGGTCCTGAAGGAGCTGGTGAAGTTGCTGAGCCACTGTCCATCATATTTGAAAAATCATGGCAGTCAGATTGGATATAAGGAAGAAATTCTTTACTGTAAGGGTGGTGAAGCACTAGAACAGGTTGCCCAGGAAAGCTGCGAATGCTCCATCCCTGGCGGTGTTCAAGGCCAGGCTGGATAGAGCCTTGGGTGACATGGTTTAGTGGGAGGTGACCCTGCCCATGGCAGAGGGGTTGGAACTAGATGATCTTAAGCTCCTTTCCAACCCTAACTATTCTATGATTCTATGTGAAACACCACTTTCATAACCTTGTGGTTTCATTCTGAAAAAGGAAGCAACCAGCTAAAACCAGAAATTTCTTTGACTCCTACTGCTGCCAAGTACTTTTTATGTTGGAAACACAGTCTTGGTCTTAGCTTTCCCCCATTTTTCTCCTATCTAAAAAAAAGCAACATACAGATTAAAACACAATTCAAACCCAGATATTGCAATTCCTCACAAAGGAGATAACAAATCAAAGCACAACCTTTGTGACACACTCCTGAGTGCTCTGTTGGACAACACTCAGATAGTGCAGGAAGTAACATGTAACAACTTTCTGGGAGCTGAAAGGATAGAATAGCTGAGAGCCATGTATGGAGGCAAGTGGGAATACATTGAAAACAGAGAGTCTGTGGGATCCCCAAAATAAAAGGAGGAGCATGGCAGACTGGCATTGCAATCATGCACTGGAAGGCCCCAGTATAAACAGAAGGAAGAGCTGTTCAGACTGGAAGGTTCAATAATATGGAAGAATGAAACAGGTCAGAACCACCAGCGTCAGGACGTTGCCCTGGCTTCACTATGGACAGCAGAACCACTGTTAGAAAGATGGAGAAAGCTACTCAGATGATGCATCTGATCAGAGTTCCTTTCAGGGTTTTACTGTCTCCTAAACCCCTTCAAGGAAGTCTGCACGAGATGAAAGAATACTACAAAAACTAGTGCGCACGTACCTCTCATACTGGGTAACAGCGGAGTCCAGGAAGGTTCCATCCCCTTTGATGCAGTCAGGACAAAGTAATGAGAACATTTCAGATGCCATTCCTGTAGCAGGCCCAAAGAAAAAAACAAAACCAGTCTCCCTCAAAAATCGGAAGAGCAAGCAGTAGGAAGGAGCTGCTACCCAGGTCACTGGTGTTCACAATAAAGGAGGGCTACCTCATATTCATCAAAAGGCTCCAGAGTCTGCACTCTTTGCTGCTCATCTTCTGGAGTACAACAGGTAAAAAACTCATTCATATCCATGACACTACACTCAGTCCAGCCCTGAAACAGAAATCCATCAAACTGATTACCTCAGAAGGATAGATTCACTTCCCACAAAAAAATTAAGACCCTAAATTAAACACCTGCATAAACCATAATCTGTCTAGCTGGAACACCACCAGCCCAGAATCCAGTGAGGACAGGTCACTGTTGTGGTTTTAGCCCGGCCATAACTCAAAAAAACCCCACGCAGTCTCTCACTCCCCCCCACTCCCAGGGGGATGGGGAGGAGGAGAATCGAAAGAATATCACTCCCACGGGTTGAGATAAGAACAGTCCATAACTAAGGTATAACTCAAACCACTGCTGCTATCACCGATAATAATAATAAGGGAAATAACAAGGGAAGAGAATACAACTGCTCACCACCTACCGACCAAGACCCAGCCCGACCCAGCAGTGATCTCACCCTTCTGAGTAACTGCCACCAGTTTATATACTAGGCATGATGTGCTGTGCTATGGAATACCTCTTTGGCTAGTTTGGGTCAGGTGTCCTGGTTCTGCTTCCTCCCGGATTCCCCTCCTCCCTGCAGAGCATGAGGCTCAGAAAAGTCCTTGGTCAGAGTAAACATTACTGAGCAGCGACTGAAAACACTGGTGTTATCAGCCCTGTTCCCAGGCTGAAAGTCAAAAACACAGCACTGCACCAGCTACTAAGGAGGAGAAAAATGACTGCTACTGCTGAACCCAAGACAGTCTCTTACCTGTAAAGCTCTTAGAAACTTAATTTGTTGTATCAGAAGTCTTAGAGGAACCCATCTTGCCTTAGTACCACACAGAAAGGAGCCTGCAAGTTGGTTGGAAGGACCTTCGAATGACTAGCCAAAGGCAGTGTCCCAACCCTGGCCCTGCTGGCTTCAGCCCATAACTGACACAGCTGATGACTTCCCAAATTATTTTATGTGGCAATCTTTCCCAGGTGATTCACATGTGCCCACAGCTGCAGGTACTCACCTTTGCCAAGAAGCGCTTCTGCTGGGCCTCACAATCAGGGTACTGTGCCACAGAATGAAGTGTAGAGCTCAGCTGGTTAAAATGCTGCTGCATGACATGTCCAAAGGGATCCTCTGGGTGCATCTGCTCATACAGCAGAAAGCACGCCTGAGAGAAACGCTCTGCTGCCCACTGAATCAGGGCGTCAGACCTGTCAGGCAGATTGTACATCAGAAATCAAACAATTGAGGGCCCACCTATCAATGGCAGATGCAGTATACCTTCCTGCAACACCATAAAGAATGCTATTAAGGCATCCTAACAGACGCAAAACACAAGACAGAATCCTCTGCTGGGGACTTATGAACATCTCCCTCATCTGTGCAGAGAATTCAGGGGACGAGAAAACCAAAAAACCCAAAATCACTCATTCAAAAGGTTTCTCTTCTTTTCTTCTTTTCACCTCCATTTTAGTATGTCATGTGGACCCCATCACAATCACGATATAAGGAGCTGCTCAGCAGCTAATTACAAGACAGAAGTTCCCATAACAGGACAGCCCCAGGTGACATAGATACAAAGAAGCTTACTCTTCATTTCACCACCTAGCTAACAGGGGAAAACTCAACTGACCTGCTATTTTCCATGTAGGTGAGAACCACCTCTGCTATGAAGAGGGTGGTGATTTCAGTGTCCAATCCTGCTTCCTCCAGGGCTCTTTCCAGCTGAGACAGTTCTGATAAATCCACTCCCAGTAATTTATAATCCTTTCCAGAAAAGGTAATGACTCCTTGGAGATAAAAATGGTACAATCTCACTGCAGTGCAGATGCCATGCTGAGACCAAAAGGGACACACAAGAAAATCAACCCCATAGGCAACCGCTCACAAGGCTGTGCCCATAAACTCAATTTCTTTGGGACATGTACAAGAAAATCCCCATCACTAAGTGAACCACAATGGGATAGTGCCATTAAATGCAGATCAAAAACTCCATTATTCCTAATGCGAATTTCACCTGCAGATTTCACACAAAATTATCACACTTACTATAACAACAGAACTTTATCGTATTTACTTTGACAACATTTTCATGGAACCGCTATCAAATCTGAAGGACACTTATTTACAGACTTTTCAGTTTAGGCAAAGGAAATACCATTGCTTGCGTTCAAATGGTTTGCCTCACAACCATAAAACCATCCTCAAGCTTTTTGAGGATGGACTGCTTGTTTTTTAAATAGATTTCATGTCTGTAAACGGCACTGAATCCCGACACAGCATGTGCTAGTGCTCTGCAAACACCAGGGGAAGTCTCACACACCTCCATTCGCAGAAATTAGTCCAAATACATACTTTGCAAGCATCATCTTGGTGTATCTCTGTACTCCATGAGAATATCATAAGCTAGAGCGGCTGACCTGTTTCAACCAAATCATAAACAAAGCAAACTGTAAAGTACCTTTAGAAATCACCTACTCTTGTACCAGTATGATCCAACAAGGCTGCCAATATTAAACATGTGAATGGATTCAAGAGGAAACTGAACAATCTCATGGAAGAGCTCACTAAGACACGTCCAACTGCTCATGGGAAGCAGAGATTTGTGCTCTGCACCTACCTCTGTATCTGTCTTCAATGAGCATTTCAACTGATAATTACAGTCACATAGCAGCTTAAATTTGTTCTTACTGCATTTCATTCCACATTTGAGAGGCCACTTGTCCTGAGTTCAGGACACCATTCATGTACTTTATCAAAATCCTACTCTCATCTCCCCATTTCCTGCTGGTTTATTGCATTTTCAGCTTCTACAGCATATCATCTAAAACACGAATGGAAACCTTGAAGGAAATCGGATGCAGGAGAAACCTTTTCTGAACCCCATACTTTACATTCCTTCATGTCACCACTGAACTGACCCATAGTACCTAACCAGCATAATAATCCTTTCAGTTCTGCTTACATTCTATAGTTTCATAAGGCTCAGGTTTTTTCCTCCATTGGAAAGAGAAAACAAAAAAGGCAGGTAACACAACAACTCCTGGTTTATTACAGTCAAGACACTCAAGAGTCCTCTCTTCCCTCCTACCCATGAAGTCCATAAATCACAGCATAATTTAGGTCGAAATGGGCCTTTGAAAATCATCTAATCCAACTCCTTGCTTACAGCAGAGTTATCTTTAGCAGCTTGCTCAAGGCTTTCTCTAGTCAACTATCTATCTCCGAGGCTGGAGATTTCACCACCTTTATGGGCAATCTATCCCTGCTTTTAACTACTCACACAGCAGCAGGAAAGGGGAGGAAACAACAAAAACCATGCAACACTTTCATTATACATAACTGGATCTCCCTATGTTGAAACTTGCAACCACTCCCCATTGACTGTTTGCTTCCTGCCTCCTGGAAAATCTGGCTCAATCCTGTCTACACTTTCCTGTTAGGCAGCTGAAGACTGCAGCAAGACTCACTTCCCTCCCAACCTCCTCTTCCTAAGGCTGAACAAACCCAGTTCTCTCAGCCTCCCCTCCTGCAACAGGTGCTCCACCACTTAATCATTCTCATGACCTCTCACTGGACATGCTGCAGTTTTCCACTTTGTACCACAGAGCCCAAAGCTGGACACAGTACTTCAGAAATTGTATCAGAAAGAAACTGAACTCAGCTTGATATAATCTGCTCCTGGCAAATCCCTCTGGCAGCTGCACATCTTCTTGCTGCCTCCCAGTGCTACAAACAATTCATTTGGTCCAAAGTTTTTCTGAAAATGAACATCTTTTCACCTACAACTCTGTAGTTCCTCTATCATCATACCTTGCTTTTTAAAGACTGAAGCTGTTCGCTTCTTCTAAACATTCAGTACCTACAAAACCTTCCTTCTATGAATATCTTACCTAATCCTTCCCCTTCACTGCTTCCCACCAATGCTGACAACTCTTCCACTCTTTTGATCAGAGCAGCTTTTTGGTGTGCCACATTTGGAAAATCCAGCTCATATACCATAGTGTGATGCAGAAGACCCATGTCCTTCAAACGGAAGTATAACGAGTCAAACCCAGCACCTAAGGACAAGATCTGCAAAGAAAGCATCAGAAAAAGTTATATCCAGACCATCCAGGTGCGAAAACCATTCAATAACATCACCTGCAGAGTGACAAAATCAGGCAACCTCCTACAAGAGGCAGAAGAAATTTCTGAAGGTATTGCCCCCTCCCAGATAGGTCTGTCAAAGCAACAAGGGCCAGGCACAGTAGTGGCAGGCAGACTGTCTGTGCTCTTGTGGGAAAGGGTCACGACAGATGCGCTAAGAAGCTACTTCAGGGGCAAGATGCCAGAAAGACTTGTCAAGCACAGAGTGGAAACTGCCAGTACGCCCAGACAAGGGAAATACACCTGTGTCCTAGGGTGGCTTTGGGTCTTCAGCAGGAAGTCTTGAACACAGTGATCTACAGCACGGGCACGGATGTAATAACCCCTGTGGAATGAAATTCAGATGTAACCAGCAATGCTGCTTTTCCAGCACTGGCACCCTCCACTTCACAACACTCTTTTTCTCCCCTCTCTTGCTTTCTGCCCACTGAGTCCACATTTATAGCCCTGCACTGGGAGATGTCTGATGAGTTTGTCCACCTAGAACTTGTTAATACAGATCTCCTATACTCAGTAAGTGCTTTACGCAACAAGACTACGGATAACCCATACATGGGTGGCCAATAACCGCATTCCTGCCCAAATCAGATGCCACAACAATATGAAATTAACTCCTGACCTGATAACCACACTCTCATCTTCACAGGCCACCAAGCTCTGCTTCAGCACACCCCAAATGAAATTCCTTTGGTAATTCAGTCATTCTGACTGCATTAAGCTATTAGCCTCTTATTATATAAACTCCACTTCCATATCAGCACAGAACCCTTTAACCACATTAAATTATTCATACTTGTGTCATGCAAAGCTCCAGAGAAAAGCTACTGGTCAGACACCACAGAGATAAAAGATAATACTGCTGTCCTGAGCCACCAAATACCTTAGTGAAGTTGTAATACTCTTGAGCAAAACCACTAACATGCTAACATTTGTGGCACATTCATTTTCAAATCATGTCTATAGCACTTTCCAGCAGCAGTGAAGACTGGAGCTACGAACCAGTCCAGTGACATGTTTTCCTCCAGACAAAGCTTCCAGTTTTCACACCTAAGCCATGTAAAATGCTAGCAACAGTCTGCAGAGGTTACACCAAGAGATGTGCTCCACAAGCTGCCGCTCACTATGCTCGTGTCCCTACACTTTAAAAAGTTGTGCCTTGACAAGAAGTGACACCCCAAGTGCCCGGGGGACCAGCGGACCCCTTCTGCTGCTTGCGAGCCCCACCTGTGCTAGGCATGGCCCCCTGCAAAGGCACCGAGGCCCAGCCGCCGGAGAAGCCCCCGCTACTCACCGGTGGACAAGCGGGGCTCGCCGCCGCCGCCGCCGCCCCACCAGGAGATGCAGGAACCGATCCTGGATGTAGCCCCGCGCCGCCGCTGAGCATTTGCTGACGGCGCTGCTGCCGCCGGTACCCTGGACCTGCCGGGACAAGGACACGGCGCTGGCGTAAGGTCCCGGTACTTCCAACCGACACCGCAGGCCCATAAGCGCCCGGGCCTACCGGGGCGCAACGGCGGGGCCAAGCAGCACCGAGGGGACTCCGAGAGCAGGATGAGGAGAAGGAAAGGCCGTTCCCGCCGGCGCCACCGAACGCTGCTCACGTCCCAGCTTCCCCCCGATGCCCAAACTAAGCCTAGGCCCCGCCCCCTGGCCGGGGCCAGCAGAGACACCCGGCGGGGCCCGGCGCCCACCACTCACGGCAGCAGCGCGCGGGGCTCCGGGGCGCCCGCGACCCATCCTCCTCACACCGCGACCCCCCGACCGGAAGGCTCATGGAAGAAGTGACGCACCACCTCGAGCGAGCAGTGATAGGCGCGTTAGGGGGGAGGAGCTGCCGGCGGAGCG